>JASAMZ010003931.1:0-27481 GCA_030248115.1 Linhomoeus sp. GSCO2_2 | reverse complement strand
ATCTCCTCGCTCCGATTTGGGGTGCCGCGGTCGCTCATCGATTCGCCGGCCGTGGACGGCCACGGCCGAAGCGCCCGCTCTCTCCAGCTGGCTGGCACAGCGTCAGGCATTTCCTCCAGCTGAGTGTGAATGGAGATACGGTACTTGAGAAGGCGCGCTGAGAGGTGGTCGCTGGTAGGGCCTGAACCTTGGGTTTGAGACGAATCTTGCAGCTGACGGGCACGGGCGACACTTCCACCAGCGACTCCACGATCTGCACATTTGCACGAAGGTACTTTGTGATGCAGGGGGAAAGAAACAGTGTATCGATGCGGTATGTAGTGCGGTACGCTGTTTCTCTGACTCACTCTGCTTTAGCGTTGTCGGACTGCGAGAATAGGGCGGCGCCCATTCCACAATGGAGCGAGAAGGGCTTGGGACAGCCCATGTTGACGTCGAGAGCGGACACGTCGCCGCCCACCAGACGCGCCACTGACGCGGCCGATTCCGCGCTGTTCGTGCCCTGGAAATGGGGACCCCGATTATACCTACGTGTCAAAGCTATCGCACCGAGTACAGCCCCAATGACTACGGCAGTCTAATACATTTGCGCCAAATCTTTGGGCGAAGCCTGCGCAGTTACGGAACTACCCAATTCACACGCACCATTTGGAAAACGTAGCTCGCTGCTTCTCCTCGGACGGAACGGTTCGAAGCACTACGTCGTCGTCGATCACGTAAATCTGATTGTACCCCAAGCGGCTGAACGAACACAAGACGCGTATAGACAAAGTACAGTGGTATACCATCGGCGAGGGTCGTATACGATCTTGCTAGAGTACATTTAGTGTATATGGCACCACGGTTGCACACCAACCATTTTCCACTCGACTTCATTGGAGGATCTTCTTGTCGACTATTTCCTGCCGGAGCAAGAAAATTCTTAAATGACGTAACTAGAGAACCACCAACTCATACCAGCAATACGTAACTGAACGAAGTAGATGTACATTGTTGTAATGGTAATAATGCACATTACTTTGTTTTAACAATAACAGCAACAGCTGTAGGTTTGCGCGTTGTGTCCTGAGTCTTTTACCGTCTGTTAACTGCCAACTCAAAATGGTAATTGGTTTACTAATTTTTGTAATAACTTTTAGTAACAAGTGCTTGATTGAACATGCGTGACAAACACCATTCGGCAACGCTTGGCGTAGTTTTTGACTTTTGAGCATCACTTTTGCTAGTGCAAGATAATTTGGCTTGAAATGTTAATAAAATCGATTTTTAGGTTCAAATTCAAAAAATGTTGCCTTTCCCATTTCGCTTTGCGAATTGATTTCGATGATAGTTGGGATCTCTCAGCGTATGTGCAAATATCTTCACTGTAGCAAAGTTTCAACTTTGAAGGCTTGGTGACTTTTTCGAAGGAGAATTTTTTCAACTTTCATGTATTATGCGAAGCTGGGATCAGTTGAGATATTTCGGCGTTAATTGGATTTTCACATGGTAGAGCATCTTAATATACATTGTTTTCGCTCTAAGTGCCTTTTTCGTCCGATGCGAATTTTGGCGGGAAATTTGAATTCAAAATTTTAGGCGGTGGGGATTTCTGGGTATCTTGTTGTGTAGGTACTCGATTCCAGCTTTTCGGGGTCGCTGATCACGAATCCGACGTTGCCTTTTCGTTTTGGAAATGTTTGAGACCATTGTTGAAGAATTTGCGTGCTAGCAGTACAGTCGAGTGGAAATATGGTTGTGTAGCTTCATCTGAAACTTGGTGTGTTATATGCCGATTGTGGGGTTTTAGAGGCTTGCGATTCTGAATTAGCCATTAGTTTTGTGGATAGGAGTGACCAGAAAACCTAATTGGTCAACTTGATTACCTTTGTGGGTATTTTTTTTTTGCTTCACAAGTTAATTTACCTCGTCGAATTCCTTTATATAGGGGAAGGAGTTGTTTATAGTGGGGCTTCGCCCCAGCAATACGAAAACTGAACGAAGCCATATTGCTTTCGGGAAACCCAAACGATTTATGCATCGTTGGATACCCCTGTCGGAGGGCGTTGGCGCGGTGCGTGTTTTGCCATAATCACGCAACACGCACTGGTTTGGGGCACACATGAAAAATTTGAGGTTTTGTACAGGGTGGGCGATTTTGATAATTTTTACACCAGTTATACTCGCAAGGTGTCCTGATATCACATTTCAAATTTCAGCAAAATCGTTTCACCACAGCGTCAGCTTATCGGCCTGCCGCGTACACCCTACTTTGGCCCAAAATGGCCAAAAACGCGAGAATCGGGCAAAAAAGGGTGCACTATTTTAATAACTCAAGAAAAAAACGGCCAAATTTCATCAATCTTTCTGTGTGTTAACTAGAATCAATCGTCTACCCAATGGAACAAACCCCATTTTATTCGGTTGCGGCACGCTCGAATGCGACTCAATCAAAAAGACCCTACTTTTGACCGAAACGACGCTTTTCAGTGCGATTGCGCATCGAGGCCGCCCAGCTGGCCGAAAAGCGTCGTTTCGGCCAAAAGTAGGGTCTCTTTGACTGAGTCGCAGTCGAGCGTGCCGCAACCGAATAAGATGGGGTTTGTTCCATTGTGTAGACAATTGATTCTAGTTAACACACAGAAAATTTGAAGAAATTTGGCCGTTTCTTTCTTGAGTTATTAAAAAAGTGCACCCTTTTTGGCCGATTGCGGCGATTTTGGCCATTTTGGGCCAAAGTAAGATGTACGCGGCAGGCCATAACTAACGCTGTGGTGAACCGATTTTGCTGAAATTTGAAATGTAATATCAGGACACCTTGGGGTATAACTGGTGTAAAAATTATCAAAATCGCCCACCCTGTACAAAACCTCAAATTTTTCATGTGTGCCCCAAACCAGTGCGTGTTGCGTGATTATGGCAAAACACGCACCGCGCCAACACACTCCGACAGGGGTATCCAGCGATGCATAAATCATTTGGGTTTCCCGAAGCACTAAGTCTGCAGACTCAAATAACCTTCAGTCTCTGCCTTTCTTGAACAGACTATAGGTACCTCTTCTATGGCGGGCAAGAGGGAGCGCTGCAGTGCGTAGGAGGAGACTGCCAGTGGAGAAGGAGGCTGTTGTGACGCCATGGTTCTGCCACTGTGCTGCTGGGGCCTAGGCTGAGGATGCTGCGCTGAGGACGACTGCTGCGGCTGCTGTTGAAGCCTGCCATTCGGCAGCTGCTGTTGATGGCCCGCCCCAGCGGCCAGTGGAGGACTTGGCTGAATACAGGAGTGGAGACACGATTTGTGCAGCGTCTATGGCATGATCACATGTGGTTCGGCGGCGTCCAGATGTCATCACACTTCAACCGCTGGCAGTTCTTTTGATCACATGACTAAACCCACCCTTCTCTCCCTCTCCGGGGACAGTCTATCTGCCATCAGGGCTACAGTGGTCCTATCGCCCTCTCTGTTGATCACAGCCTGTGGACCATTGGGCAACATCTGGGACGCTGCAGCTGCAGAGCTCCCATTGACATGGTGGCCATTGCCGTTGACCATGGACGGCGCCTGGTCGTTGACCGCTCCCAGAGGCTGGCGCTGATTGGTCAGAGGCTTCTGTCTGATGGTTCCCTCCTGCCCGTAGGGGTCGTCGACGGGTTGGCCGCTGGGACCCACGGCGCTCGAGGGGTCCAATGGGCCGTTCTTGGTGATGGTGGCCGGATAGTTCCACATGGTGCCGCTGGAACTTTTGCCATCGACAATAACCAATGTGTCACGAAGAGAAAATGGAACGGCAGCGTGCGCCCGCATGTTCGTGTGCGCGACTGAGAAAGTTGCAGGTGTGCCATTTGACGGCTGCAGAAGGATTGACGCCCAATCGATATTCACACTCGTAACCAGTGGCGGATCCAGGAGTTTGGAATGGGGGGGGCGGAATTTTTGAGGCCACAGGGGGGACCAAGATGCTATAAAAGCACATAAAAAATGTGCGCCGCAGGCAAAAATTTTTGCCAATTTAAGCCTATGTTGGTACAAAAATGCTTTAAAATAGCGCCGCAGGCAAAAAATTGGGCCGATTTTGGCCTATTTTGGTACAAAAGTGCTATAAAATAGCGCCGCAGGCAAAAATTTTGGCCGATTTTGGCCTATTTTGGTACAAAAGTGCTATAAAATAGCGCCGCAGGCGAAAATTTTTTGCTCTGGAGGTGCTGCCGCACAATTTTTTTTTCTCGGGAGGGGGGAATGGGGGGGGGGCGGTTTGGCCGAATGGGGGGGGGGGGGGGGCGGTCGCACAACCGCCCCCCCCCTGGATCCGCTACTGCTCGTAACCCAAATTGGGGGGCAGGGGGGGGGGGGAGGGAATGGAGACAGGGCTGAAGAGTCAACCATCTACTCCATCACTTCTGTAATAGCTGTCGAGTCAACTCACTCGGCCAATCCATCGGAATCCTCGTCGTGGTCCGAGTCGCTGCCGGGTCCCAATCTGGCCTTGTACTCTCGACTCTTCTCAATCAGCTCCACCAGTACCGTGTTCTTCTTCGCCTTCTTGATGAAGGGGTGCCGTAGGAGGTCCTTGGCCGTCGGCCTCTGAATGCACCGGGATTGCACTCGAGGCTTGATAGTAGCAGAATTGAAGGCGCAGAAGGTATAACGTAAATAACCCTGTAAGAGCTCGCCCGCCGCTTATTCAACTCGACGCACCCACTACTATTGGACTATTGGACTGCTGGGGGGGGGGGGGATTATTAGAGTGTGAGAATTACCTTACTAAATCATTTACAAAAGGGATAAATCGTTATAGTAATTGAGTAGTACTATGGAGCAGTACTCCATAACTATGAACCAGTACTCACTCCATATGGTGGTTGGGGGGGGGGGGGGGGGGGGGCTTTTGGACTATATCGTAGTTCACCGCTCAAATGCGTCATGTTCTTCTGTCCACCATGCTACAACGGCACAAATATCGATCGCCACAGTAAGACCGTGTCCAGCTCTCCACTAGACGAAATTCGCGCATAAATCTGCACAAAATTCACAAATCTCTCACATTCTCGGGATCCTTGTTGAGGCAGTGGTCCACGAACTCTTTGAAGATTTTCGAGTAGTGGCTGCCGACCAATTGAGGCGGCGGATTCTTCGGAATCAGAAATAGCACTCTCATGGGGTGCAAATCCGAATTGGGCGGCTCGCCCTTCGCCAACTCTATCGCCGTAATCCCGAGACTCCAGATGTCCGCCTGAAGGACAGAATGTGGAAATTTGACACTTAACCTTTTCAAGTTCACACGGACACTTGAACCCATTCTCAAAGTTGAACCCGTTCTCCAAAACGGGTTCAATGATGAAGGATGGGCAGTGGGTGTTTCTAATCATATCTCGGGCTAGAGGAGACCGATCGCGCTGATTCTTGTTGCACTGGACTCACCGAAAAATCCCGAATCCGTATATGTATTCGGCGCCGCCATCGATTGGCTTTGGCGAGAGTACCGGGGCGAGGCCTGCGAAAATCAATTTTCTGCAATCGCAGCAAAACTTGCACATTTGATACAGTTTCCAACAGTGCATTGAATGGTCTTTATCTCATCTCACTCCGTTGAGTCTTTCGCGAGATGGCAAGCACAAGTTTAACTTTGTATTGAAATATGTGACAAAGTGCTGAGGTTTGCGCCTCTGTAACGTTGGTAGAGAGCCAGCTATTTCGCTGAAACTTGCAGAACATGTAGACATGAGGCACACACAGTTTTTGGAAAAGTTTTAGCGGATTGGCACCTTAAGTTTAGAAGTTACATGCGATCCATTAGGATAGCATTTCAGGTCAGCTGGGACTTCAACTCTTGTACCATTGATTGACTTCTTTGCTGACTTTGCTGAATGACTGACCGAGTGCCGAATCCACTAAAACTTTTCCAAAAACTGTGTGTGCCTCATGTCTACATGTTCTGCAAGTTTCAGCGAAATAGCTGGCTCTCTACCAACGTTACAGAGGTGCAAACCTCAGCACATTGTCACATATTTCAACACAAAGTTAAACTTGTGCATGCCATATCTCGCGAAAGACTCAACGGGGAGTGAGATGAAATACAAACTCATTCGATGCACTGTTTAAAACTGTATCAAATATGCAAATTTCGCTGCGATTGAGAAACTGATTTTCACAGGCCTCGCCCCAGTACCTCCGCCAAAGCCTCGAGCGGCCGCTGAGTACATCTTCGATTCAGGTATTTTCGTGCGCTTCAGTGCAACAAGGTTCGGCGCGATCGGCGGCAAATTGAAGCCCGAGATAGCGCTAAATTCAACACCCACTCCCGCCTCATCCTTCATCGTTGAATTCACCGTTTTTTGCAGAAAGCGTTCCACTTTGAACTGGTCCGTGTCCCGGAGCTGAAAGGGTAAACTGCAAGTTACTGTAATCAACGGTTGTACAGTGTGTCACAGCGAGGTCAGCGCGTGACGCGACGTGAAAATAAAATGTTAGAATTATTCTTTCCATAGAACCAATACAAAGGCAACTGTCACAAACATCGATTTGAGGCAAGGAGTGCAGCCGATATTCGCGCATATCAGTTACGTCAAGAAGCGTCACAGCTAACTGTAACGCCACGCGCGGACCTCACATTATTTTGCACGTCGCAAGCCAGGTTTTCAACCCAAAATACAACCAAAATGCGATTAATTTCCGCCCGTCAGCCACCTTGGAGTCATAGCTGGACTGCTGTATCACTTCGGGGGCCATCCAAAACGGCGTCCCAACAAAAGTCATTCTTTTCTTCACAGTTTCCGTTAGCTGCCCCGCGACGCCGAAATCCGCCACTTTGACCTCGCCTTGCTCCGACAAGAGAACGTTGGCAGCTATAAGGATGGGGAAACGGAGCTAAATGAACTCAGGAAACGTAGGAAAGGGCGCTAGAACTCTATAACATGATCAGTCCGTCAGGCAAGCATGGTAGAGCATCTGAAATTCGTACGCAGCCATTGTCACTTGCAAGCTGGGTCCCAAAATGACTGCGCAAGCCCTGGATCCACATATTTCCATTCTACACCCTACTACAGTACTTGTTCGTCATAGCGGTTCTGCTCTATGACTTCGGGGGCCATCCAGTATGGCGTGCCCACAAAGGTGTCCGCCTTTCCGTGTGTCAGAGTCCGCGACAGTTGTCTGGCCACGCCGAAATCCGCCACTTTCACAGAGCCCGAATCGGTCAGCAGAATATTCGCCGCTGACAGAAGAGGCCGAAACGGTTGGTGGTTCACAACTTGTTACATACAGACTCATTGAAATACAGTAGAGTAAACCCATTTCTCGACATGCAGTGGGCTAACTGGCGATGGGATACATACCCACCTACTATGTCAGCGTACACCACGGCCACTGGCTTACAGTAATACAACCAAGGCGAATGGGAATGACTCGATCAGACAGTTTCGGTCACAACGGACTAAAGTCATTAGCAAAGACAACCTGGCATTACTGTGGCTGACACACTCTGCACTTCACGCTCCCATTAGGCTTCTAGCACAGTCATCAGTCAGTCACTCAATCACAAGAACCGGAAACAGCCAGCAATCAACCACCCCCGCCCCCCCCCCCCCCCAACACTCCACCCATTCATTCGTCCCTCTCTCCCTTTCCTCTTCCCTTTCCCTCACCCTTGATGTCCCTGTGAATCTTCCTCTCCGAGTGTAGGTAGTCCAGACCCTTGAGAATCTCCCTAAGGATGGCCGCTATGTGGATCTCGTCCAGGCGACCCCCACAGGCCTTGGTGAGGTCGAGAGCAGAGCCCCCGCCCAGGTACTCCATGATGATCCACAGTTTGCTGCCCTGAATTGGAGAAAATATACCGATGACAATATAAAGTGAATGAAGATTGTAATCACCCCTATCACTGATCAGTATGGATCAAATAGAGTGGAGAGATTCGACCGACTGATCAAACAAAATGGGAATGAACTTTAAACTCCCTACAGGAATGTAACAGGAAGTGATCAAGTTAGAATGGTAATCTCGATCAGTTGGCGCAGTGTGATCAAAATGTAACGCTGATGTTGAAATGAAGGTACCTATGATAAGCGAACGACGTCAAGGTGACATGCATGCGCGCTAAGCATACCATGCCATTACCGGTACCCTGTCCCTAATCTATCGTTCTATGGCGATCAAGGTGTACCAATCCTGAACACTAGTGGAAGTGTCCCTTTCCCATCATGTCCAACCTTGAGATAGGAGCCGAAGTACTTGGTGACGAAGGGGGAGTCGCACTGACTCAGGACCATGATCTCCTGCTGGATGTCCTCGATCTCGTCCTCCGCCTGCTCCAGGTCTATGATCTTGATGGCCACCACTTGACCTGAAGTGATTAGTGATGATCGGGTTTGTTGTTATTGTATGGATAGAGACAGATTGATTGCCAACCTGTCCTCTTGTCGATCCCCTTGTAGACCTCGCCGAAGCTGCCCCGGCCGATGCGCTCCTGCTTGGTGAAGATCGACTCGGGGTCGAGTTTCTGAGATTTGAAAGAAATTTAACCCGGGCAGAATCCGTCGTAGGGACCACTGACCACTCTTTCAAAGTGAACTATTGAGAAAGCCTTCCGTGTGCAGATATTACAGTCTCAGCTCAGACCATCACCTTACAAAACTTGAGCATCTCGCAGTTGGGGCATGGCAAGGTTAGGTCCCCTCTGGATCCGACTCAAGCGTCTACATCCTTCGCTCGAGCAGAGCAAGCCTAGTTTTTGCTCCGACGAGCGACGCGCGGCAAAAACCGCAGCAAAACCGCCACCAGTGTCTGCTCTGAGTCTCTCTCAGTGGGCAACAAGTGGGAGAACCAAGTGGTGGACCGAGCGGCGGAAGCACTCGCACACTCCGCCACGCAACAGGCAGACTGGGAGAGTTGGAGAGGAGAGAGAGGTAAGGAGAACACCTTTTGGAGGGGGGCTGACCGCCTGTCGACGGCCTGTATTATGTATGTATCTGTCCGCAGTCGCCGCCCAATTCAGCCAATGTGCCGCGACGAGAGGGGGCGAAGAGAGGCCGCGCCGAGAATACAGGTACAGGCTGCAGGTAGCAGAGGGGAGTATACGGAGGCACAACAAACACGACCGTTGGGGCGAAGCGAGCGAGCGGCGGCTCAGGGATTTCTATTCTCCCCCCAACCCAGCACTGTGAATTCTTGTGGGAGAGAGAGAGTGGAAGGGCGGCTCTCACTAGGCTGGGTTTTCAAAAGGTGCAACACCAGGCCGAACCACACACAGCCCACGCGCACAGATGTGCGCCTCTCCCCTTCTTCTTCTTCTTCGACCGTCGTTGGGGTTTGATGGCCTCCCGGCGCGCGCACGTTATTTCAGTTGGCAAACAGGCCAATGGGATAGGCGCCTTTCAATCCCATCATAGTAAATCAGGCAACGGGACCAGACAATGGGGAGAGAGCAGGGACGAAGGAGGAAGTGTAATACGTTAGGTAGGTTCAGTGCAAGACTACTTACCAGTTCAAGGCGTGCCCGCAGGCGTGAGGCCTTTCGCCTACGCCCATGCTCGGTCAATATGGGAATCACTCTCCGCACGGATGAATGGCCGTCGACAATCTCCTGCCATTTTGCCACGCAAAGTTTGAGCGCAGATGACTGGTCCTTCGAGAGGCAAGGGCCGCACAGCCATTCAAGACTCTTTCTCGTTCCCGCAGTGTGACAATCACCGGGTAACGTCGTCATAATTTCCGCTCCCACATCGAACGCAAATGAACGGTAGGTGGGATATTGCGGCGACAGCCAGCCAGCCAGTCCTAATTTCGAGAGCTGTGCGCGCGACCTTAGTCACCTTGGCGCCGAAAACATCATAGGCCACCGTTGACACAAGTCATCATACTCTATCGTGACCTCCGTTCAGAGAGAAAAAACTCCCCGAAAACGCGCGCAAAGCGTCGTTCCTCAGGGCAGACAGAGGGCCGTCGCAAGACCGGATGGGTCGCATTCCAACAGCCGCGCAGCCGGCAAATCTGTGCGCGCGGCGAGTGGGCCGAACTCAAAGCCTGTTTACCAACAATCGGCCCTCTCGAGCGGAGAGGCACGACAATTCGCCACAGAGGCAGAGGAAATTCGAGAGCGCAGCGCTCAAGACAATGATCACCTGATATAGGCCATTAGGCGCAGGGGGCAGAATAGGCACTCTCTGCGGTTTGTTGGCCGGCTGACGAGCCTCGAACTGCGCCCTCAACTTGGAGACCTGTCTGAGCTGCTGCACTCTTCGAATGGACTCGGCCCCTTTGCCATAGCCAATGGCGAAGCTCTTCGAGTGTCCCAGAATTTCAGTTGCTTCTTGGTACCCCTGTCGCTTGCCAGTCTCGGCCTCCTCAGAGTCAGAAGACGACAAACGCCGCCTCGGGGGCCTTCTGGCGCCCACGACATCGTTTCTCTGCAGCCACTCTGCGGTTCGGCGAATGACCGTGGTGTCAGATGGTTCGATGGATGGGGGCCCTCGGTTGCGTTGCTGTTGTCTCCTGTCAATTATGGTCCCAGTGTCGTAGTCTTCTTCGGGCTCGTCGGGCGCCCGTTGAGAGGCACTTGCGAAGTTGTCAGACGATGAGGTAGATTGGAAGTGGACTGGGTCGGACGCTTGGAGATCTCTGTAGAGTCCTGTGACCGCAGCAGCCTGATGGCCAGGCACGAATTTCCTGCCTCCAAAGCCGCCTCCAAAATAGTGTTGTGGACTTGAAGCTTCTTGGTGGACAGCTTCGATCACGAGCTCTTGCGGGGCCTCGCGAAGCCAGAACTCGCCTCCAGAGTACACAGGAGCCAGAATTCCGCCTTGGCCACCAGTGTAATCCATCACCATGTTCTCTCTTCTTCTTCTTGTAATTGGCTAGTCCTGCCAGTCTTCCTTTCTGTCGGCGCTCTCTATCTGCGGAAGCATGTGATGCGCGTGGCAAGAACTGCTGTGGGCGTCACCCGCGCGCGGGGCACTAAGCAAGCGCTCGACGAGCCAGCCCGTTCCCTTTACGGCGGGAAAAAGAGCCGACCGAGCATTGGCTTGCTGATAAAGCAACGACCGCTCAAGAATGCGCGCGAGGCACGCGCCGCCAGGTGATTACATACTGTCACTGACTGATGTGTGCTCCTCGTGATGGCGCTCCCTTTCGAGTGCGTGCCATGGTGAGTAACTCACGCGGTGTCGATGACATTAAGTCAACATTCTTCGTTTCGACACTCAACAAGGATAAGAAGGATAACATTCGCGTGTCTTCTGCCGTTCGTTCGTTATCAGCGCGGAGTTATGACAAAACTGGAGGAAAACCGCGAGGATACATGGCTGACAGCGATGAAACAAAGATGCAGACACACGTTTCGCGCACAGTGCTGCTTGTGGCTGATACGATATCATGAACGGCACAACGCATAACAGCAGCTTGTTGCCAGCCGTTCACAGAACTACAGGTGTCGTAGTACTTGTAAAGAACGGGTGTAAAAAGGTGGCGCCACAAGACAATAACCTTCGGACCCACAGATAAACTACCAAACCCGTTACTGGAATTGATTCACCCAATTGCGTCCTGTATCAGGCACTGCACTCAGCAGAATGCTCTCGATTTCGTTTGGGCGTGGCGGAACGGAAGGAATCTAATCTAATCAACTTTTATTACCTAATGATGTTGCATGGCAGATAAAAACCTGCTCCTTTGTTTGTCGTGCGTGGAGCAACCAAACGCATGACTTGCCAAGCAAGCAAACAAACAAAGACGCTTATAACACGGGAAACTACAGATTACTGGCAAAGTAAACTTCCTCTTCCTTCTCACCGTTTGAACGCCAAGTGACATGGTGTGTGATGATTGTCCCCAATTCCACAAGTGAGTCCAAGTCCAATCCAAAGTCAGTTGATAGTCCTGAGCCTGATCGATGCAAGCCAACCAATATATGAAGCGGTGGTTACAGCGCACGCTTTACAAAATCGAAGCGGAAATCATTGCGCACAGCCTCCCAGTCAACGGAATTTCAGTCCATTTCGGCTCTCGTCAGATAAGTGTCAGATTTCTGCGGTGAACTTACCATTGCATGTATCGAAGTATCCATGGGAAAACGCCCGCAATGTCAAATAGCACAAATTAGTTCGCATACAAACTACTAATATGCTGTCAAAAGTAAATACGCAACAGTTGTACATATCGGCCCCACCGCGGTTATACTTAAATTGAGGTTGACTAGCTATGTTTCTCACCTCACCCACATTTCAGTCAGAGGGTCAGGGGTTCGCCTGTCTTGTTCGCATGATAATAGACAGGCATTCAAATTATTACCTGCACGAGAAACGTGAATAGCCGTCAGTATTCGGTGTGCCCATTTACATACCGTAGTTTGCTGAGCAGTATATACCAATGCAATGCCGTATACTTTCAAAGCTTCAATCACAACCATCAAAGTGAAACCACCTCAATATACAATTGTCACTTTGTAAGGCCGGACTATGTATGTACAGTACAACATCCAAACTGATTGGTGCTGTGGTCACACGATTGACTACCACAGCTTGCAGCAACAAACAAACAAACCGAGCGACAGTAGTGGTCCTGGCGGCGTAGCACCGCACCCTTTCGCCAATTTGAACACACGCAAATTAACAGTGGCGACGCCGGCGCGGCGCCCTCAGGACATATCGCGTCGTCGCGAGACGCTCGCGTGAATGAAACAGCGGTGCTCCCTTTGCGCTCCGAAAACTGCGACACAGTCCGGGGTCGTTCCAGCAGCCGACCGGAAGACCTTGAGAAAACGAGAATTGCCCTTTGCTCTATGTACGTCAGGAGACGCGTAAAAAGTGTGGCGGCGAGACCGCAGCTGGAAGGGGGAAGCGCGCGCGACGGCGCCTCTGCGACGACGACGCGAATGAAGCCGACTGAAACAAATCACAGATTTCGGTCTCCGCCGGCGCCGATAGAGAAGAACGGCGCGACGCGTGCGCGAACGGTTGCGATTAGGAGCGAGAGCTCTCTGCCATTAGAGCGACTTTTGGGATAGAAGAGAGGGAATTGCTGCTAGGCGCCGATTTGGAGGCGAACGCGAAGATTGTAGTCGTTTGATAGTGCAGCGACAGCCGAAAATGTGGCGGAGCTTGCTTGCTTTGTTGATTGTTGGTTGTTTCGTCTACGAAGCTAGGACAAGAGGTGAGTGAAGCTGCTACTGTATCTAACGATTGTTTGTAAGGAGCGAACGATATTGTGCGTTCGTTTCGTGTACCGAATATCAGTAAAATTTCTCAACTTCTTCAGAGCTGTTGGCTTTATACGATTTTACTGAGTCAATGAAGCGGATAGTGACAGACGCCCATAACCAGCTCAGGAAACTGGAACCTGCCAGCAACATGCAAGAAATGGTAGGCTTCACAAAAGATTAACTTAGCTTTTGAGTGAGAGGTGCAATTTCGCCTCCAAACGTGCAGGTCTGGGACGACCATCTGGCCGCATTAGCCAAGGACCATGCGAGGAAGTGCAATGCCAACCATCGATTTGGTATGTGTAAATACTTGTACATACTTAGAGCATATAGCTATCTATGTGCTGCGTCCGCCGGCAACACTGAAAATACATTTTGATAGGTAGGTTTAGCTTAGTTTACACTATGTAGGTACTATTACATTGGTGTCTGACTGTGGCAGTGGCGACTCGTCGAAATGTCTTACAGTGGCGACTCGTCGAAATGTCAACGGTTTCGCCTATGTTGGCGAAAATATCTGGTGGTCTAATGAAAAGTTTGTCCGGTCTACCAGAAAGACCCTCGAAACAATAGTCAGGGATTTCTATAACGAGAAGCCCTTCTACAGCTTTCGCTCCACATTGTGCCAGAGAGGACAAATGTGCGGACACTATACTCAGGTTTGCAGATCATTCACTGAGTAAGTGGGTCTGAAGCCGACTACTGTATGTGTAATACTGCACAGTATCTGCAAACAGGTCGTGTGGGCCGACAGCTGTGCTGTGGGTTGCGCCGCCTCCTATTGTGACGGCATAGCCTACGGGGAAGGCATCAACCATGGACACATCTACATCTGCAACTACGGACCTGGGTCTGTCAATAATAGTGCACTCTTGAATGTAGCTGGGTTCAGAATCAGATAGAGATCGCTTAGCACCCTGCGTTTTGCAGAGGCAACAAGTTCCTGAAAAGGCCGTACAAATTCGGAGCGCAGTGCACCGCTTGTCCAAATGGAGGCTCGTGCTGGAACGGACTCTGCAGTGAGTTGAACTGAACGCTTGTTCAGTACTGTCCGTACTGTAAATTTTGTCCTGAATTCAGCGACCCAGTGCGGCCGAGGGCACATTCCGCAGCCACAACCTCCCGCGCCGAGAAAGATCACCAAGGCGCCTAAGAAGTTCTTCGAGTCGCCACCTCCAGCACCTCCGCCAAAACGAAAGGCCTTTCTGCCTCCAGGTACATAGACTTCATATCGTGTCGAGACTGGTTTCATTTGGGACAATGCAAGCATTAGCTATGTCCGCATTTCTAGCTAAGCGGAACTGTAGGCCGGACACCCATGCCCTGTGCAAGTACTGGGCGGGTCTCGGAGAGTGTAGAGTCAATCCCGACTACATGATGGCTAACTGCCCGTCAGCTTGCGACTCGAACTGTCAGGGTGCTCGGAGGCCAGGTGGGTTACGGTGGCGTCTAGATTTAAAAGTTTTAGCTGGACACTACGGTAGCTAGATTTAAAATATTGGAGTAGGTTGCGTCTACATTTGAAGGTTTGAACTGTTGAACTTGTTTCATATGGTAGCGTCTACATCTAAAGGTTTGAACTAGGGTTACGGTAGCGCCTAGATTTGAAGATTTGAACTGCGGGTTACTGTTGCGCCTCGATTCAAACGTTTGAATTGGCTTCGTTCTAGTTCCTTGTGCGGACATCGACTCCAACTGTGGCTTTTGGGCGTCGATGGGCGAGTGCCAAGCGAATCCTCCTTTCATGAACTGGAAATGCGCCCAGTCGTGCGGCACTTGCTAGAACAAGAGAGAAACGAGAGACTGTTATAAAAGATACTAGGTGCTGATAGGTGCTGGCTGATTGTGTTGCCCAATCCTATGTGGAAACTGTTGTGCGTAGAACGGCCGCTGCCGCTGCGGCATTGTTCTTGTTCGGGTGCTCCCACCGCCACAAGTTGTACGAAGATAGGTACATTGTTCGCTATATGTACAGCAAGAAGTTTGAATTTCGGAACTACAGTAGACAGAATGCGGGCGGGTAATTACGCGCTGTCGAAAGTATGTACCGTTGAGTTAATTATTTTTGCGCGGATTTGAATCAGAGGTGGTACGATGATGATACGACAATGCGGAATGCGTTGTGTCAACGCAGCAAATTCATTCACTGTGGAGCGCAAGCTAGCGAACCTACCCAGCCTACTTGCGTAATGCGTGTGTGTGTAGTTGGTAGTTTTGACTTTGAGCATGTGGTGGGGGTGTTCAGTTTGCCGCTCTGCGCACCATTTCACAGTCCGTTATTTATCCCCATCGCAGAACAAGAAAGCATTCTGAAAGATAGTCTGCTTATTTGTATGGCACGAATGGCGTACGGGGTACATTACGCGTACACTATGCTGAGTTCTGTTTCTGGTAAGGCTCCTAGTGCAAAAGTGTGAAAGCTTGCTTTGCTTGTGCCGTTGCTGGCTGTTCCTGTGAGCCTGCTGCATGCTTTCTGTCCTTGTCTATCTCATGTCTGGTCTCAGGGCCTGTCCTGTGGCCACTTAGTCCCGAGCGTCACACTCCCTTGTATTTCGCTTACTATCTGGCAGTTCGTGCTTCTTGCCACAGCTCCCCTCCCCTACACCTGCTCAATTTTGTACCCATGCTGTTTCACATTTCCTGCCTACGTACTAGTTGTCAAAGCAATTCCCTTTCGGTGTGTTTGCGTTGCCGTTGTGGAGTGGATACGCTGCGAGAAATCTCCCTGCATTGTGGGTACTATTCGAATCTAATTTGCCCCAGCCTTTTAGAGGGCCTTCGTGTGGATAAGAAGAGGAAAGGGAAGAGGGAAGTACTTAGTACTTGTTGTCTACTGGCCTGAGCTATAGAGGGCGTAGCAACGAGAGAGGGCAATCGATATATTCCCAGATTTCGCTGTGAAGGAAGCCGCAGCCTACTACCAGAACCAGACGCCGCGCGGTTTTGTTAGCTAATAAGACGCGGCTTATCCAACTGACACTGCGTTCGTTCTGTGCTTCTCTGTGTGTTCACTTCCACTTACCGTAGCTTGTTAGCTCGCAGAGAGTGAGAGGAGGCGGTTCGAATCGAGTTCCGCCGGTCGGAATTGAAATTCCAGCGAAGCGAAAGCATCGTCGTCGCCATGCCTCTCGACGTGTTCGGCTCACTGAAACTGAGACGGCTCAGTCTGCAACCCTATCGGAAGCTGGACGGAGGGCGCGGGCGCGCCTCCAGCGCCCTCGAACCCTCGGGGAATCAAAACACGCCCGCCGCCACTGGTGCTTCGCCTAGCGTGTTGTCGTCTACTGCAGCCGCTACTAACAGTAACAAGAAGGATGTCGTCCCAGTAATGAAACGGTTTGTCGGGTCCTCTTGTCTATGCAATGTCGTCGTTTGTCCGTCGCTCGTGTGTTGCTTGTTCGTGTGCGCTAACTGCGACCTAATCTAACATTGATGCGGCATAATGCGAATTTTTTAACACATGAATGCCACCAAGATTCTCTCAACTCTGCACAGTTTGAGTTCGAGTCCACTGCCCAGTAGTTAGCCTATGTATATACGTGTAATGTGTGTGTGGATAGATGGAAAGTTCCCCATCCCAATCGGTGTGACGATTCATGACCAGTCAAGTACCCAGCACGTTCCTCTAATACCTCCAGCTTCCATGTGCAATACACACTTTGTAGCGCATTACACACTTCAGGCGCACACGCACCGCCTCCGAGTGCCTTGGCGTGAGAGGGGCCTTTTCTATTGGGAACAGCGAGCGCAAAATGTCTCTCCTCCGTCCGCCGCCCATTCTGGATGACTCACCACCAGTGAAGGCCCCTCTATCCTACGGGGATAAGAGGCCGAAGAGGAGCAGCAGTCCTAGTCTACTGGCCAAGAGGCATCTGAGGAAGCTCAGTCGCTCCGTCAGCCCCGCGCAGAAGTTCAGACTGAAGAACGTCGCCTCGGCAGGGGGGAAGCTCGACCACTACTACTACACCAATAGAGGAGCATGTGAGGAGCTCGTTTGAGTTGAGGAATGGAATGAATGTAGTGTACTCGGTTGACTGATTGGCGTCAATTTGACGTGGTCCATTGGACCTAACTTCCACCTGCTTCTGGCGCATACGAATTGCGACAGTCGGCCGCTTGCCACTGACGGCTAGTCGTCCCTTTCACCTGCCGCGCTCGCTCTCACGCTTGGGATTCACTGAATGGCGCAATCAGTGGCGCGCGTAATTGTGTATTCGTTCGTTCGACTTTCCATCCCCACACGGACTCAGCAAGTCTCATGCCAGCCAGCTTCAGAGCGCACCAAATAAACCAGTGACTGCATTGTGTGCAGTAAGAGTGAGAGTTACCAACTGAGAACTAGCCTGCACCTACGCTACGCAGTTCTCGAGTGACGCTGTTTGCGCAGAGCGGCGCTCTTTGGAGAGAGCATGGCCTGAAAAGTTGCGGGGAGTGCCTCTTTGCATTCCGCGCCAGTTCTCGCGATCAAAAATTACTCCTTTCCTGCGCCCTACTCGGCCACTGAGTGAGCGCGTGTGAATCAAGCGCCCATATGGAATCCCCGCAGCATGGTCTCCCGTGAGCGCTCTTTGCTCCGGCATTACGGCGACACTCAAAAGGACCGCTTCCATTGAATCCATTCCACTGACGTCCTCCGCTATAAAAGAAAGCAGGGAAGCGGCCAGCTTACGTGAGGGAGAGAGACAGAAAGAGCGGTCGATTTCCCTCCCTAGGGCGCTTCTCTTTCGGCGCGGAAAACACGGCGACCGACGCTGGTGGGCGCCCGCGAAAAAGTCGATTGGACCCAGCCCGCCGCGCTGGTCTCTCCCACGAGTGTCATGAGATCTCTCTGCGCTCGGGGAGACACTGAAGCGTTTACGGGGGCCTGGGAACTGCAACTGTCCTACCGCCCACTCGGCCTTGAACCTAGAAGAGAGAAAGCTACACATTTTCTGTGCTCAAAGACAAGGCAGGAGAAACGAGGCGACTAAGAAGACGACAGAGAAGAAGTCGAAAGAATACGCGGAAAAAGATGCAATTTCGCCTCGCCACACGGTCCGTCCGTTCGTCGATAATAAGCCTCGGGCCGGCTCCGGACAGCCGACGGGCAAGACACAACACACGACGTGACTACACCGGATGACGAAGCCACTAGCTGAGTGCTGCTCCCCGTTGCGAGGAACGGCGAACTCTTACGAGCTGCGGCTTTGTTCTCTCGCTTTCGAAGAGAGGCTCTATTCAACAGCCGAGGTCGAGAAGTGAAGAAGAGGAATAGCGAACAATAGAGAGGCGACAAGTACATAGGTATGCAGCGCTCCTGCAGTTCCGGAAGCCTGCCTCTGGCCAAGGTCAAGATCTTTGTGGAGGACGTGTCAGGTGGGCTTCCTTCTTTCTCTGTGAGATTACTGCCACTGTGAGTATCAGTGAAACAGCTGGCGATGGCTAGAACGCGAAACCCAACGAGTGGAATCCCAGAAATGCAACGTCTCTCCTCCCCAAACACAATCTCTGAAGCTGCGACGCCCTGAAACAGTTGTTACCTTTGCTTCTCCTGCCATCACTCGAGTTCGCGGCGACTTCTTGGCTCTAGTAGAAGTCCTCTTTCGCTCCCTGGAAAACCCAATGTTTGTTGTTCCCTCTTCGACTTTGTAGACGCTGCATAATTTGTGCGTTTCCTCGAGCCAGCCAGCCTCGTATTCTTCTGGAAGCCGTCAATCATGAGGAGGGGCAGCACTTGAGCCATTGACAAAGGAGCCTTGGCGTCTCAGGAATTCATTGATTCCCTTCTTCTCCCCAGTGGCCAGGAAGCCTTCTATTCTCAGTCTGCTGCGCTGTCCCGAGTGGGGCTGTAACCGAGCGGAAAGAGGGTGCGCGTGCGAGCGCGAGAAAGAAGCAGCTTCAGGGGCTCAAGTTTCTCGTTTTCCGAGCCGCCAGCCTTTCGCGCCATTGGGCATACATTCAGCAGTAGGGACACACACTGACTGACTGGCAGCAGAGTCAGCAATCAGGCGAGGAACCGGACGGCCCTCTCTCTCGTTCCGCCAGCCTTGTGCGTTGCGTCGATTGGTAACATTGTCAGGCTGCTGCTAGCTGACTGGAAGTAGTCATGTTAGCCGTGAACACATGTAGAGCCGCAGAGCAGGGTTAAAGAGCATGTCATCTGTGTATCGGGCGCGCCAATGAATGGGACCATAGCGATGCTATTTCGACGTTGAGATCGCTGCCTATTGAGCTACCTCTTCCGCTTCTCTGACAGACAGAGTGTCCAGCCGTCTGGGTCTCTAATCTATGCTTCATCTGGGTCCTGTTTGATCTCTAATCCGGGTGCTGCACTTGTCCGACCTATTCTGTCGAACCATCTAAGTGCGCCAAACGATCACTGTACCTTCCAGGGGCCACAGTAGACAGTCCAGGCTCCAGTGTGGTTGACGGCCAGCAGCAGTCCACGGGCAGGCGTCGTCGCAAGGTCTCCAAAGGGGCCATGTCAGTGGCCGGAGGGGAGGACTTCTCCAGGACCTACCATGGACCCATCCCTTTCGATGTGAATATTGATCTACATGCGATTGAAATACTGTAATGTAGTGAGTACAAAACAAATCATTCTTTAGTTGGACGGAGGCAGCGAGGGAGTCTCAGATGAAGGAGGCACTAGCAGTGGCCTGGAGGGCGAAGACGAGAAGGCCAGGCTGGCGCGCAAGATTGAGAACTGCAAGGAGAAACTCAAGAAGGCAGTTCTGGTCAGGGAAGGTGGGCGTGCGAGCGAGACAATTGCAAAGGAGTGTGGGCGAAGCAAGGCAGGTCTTCACTTTGTTGTTTAGCCGACGTGGAGGAGTATCTGCAAGCGACCAGTGGCCAAGAGGCAACCCCTGACAACCCCCAACTGATGCGCATTCGGCAGCACTTCGAGAAGCAGAACAAGAAGCATTCTGCGGAGACTGAGCAACTACAGGTTCGATTGGTGGAGTACTGTATCGGGAGGAGGGTTACTGTAGTGTCGCATTTGAGAGCCCGACATGTAGTCTAGTACCTTGGGCTCGTGTGTAGGCATGAAAACGTTGCCCAATTTAGGCCATTTGGAAATGTCGACATCTTTTAGTTTTGGCAAAACACTTGCAAATTTCTTAATTCTGTGAATTCTAACATTCGAAGCTTTGTGCAACTTTATCTCTTGTCGTGATGTCTATTGTATTCCATGAAGTTACCTATTTATTATGGACTAGACAAGCATCCGTTTCTCCCACCCTGTACTTTATAATCATCTGTATTTTAGCGCAAGATGGAGCTGCTCCAAAACAGGCTGCACGAGTTGGAGTACGGCTATCCCATGGGGAACAACGGCTCTTCCCATCTGCCCCTCTCGGCTTCGACTTCCGCCCACCTGAGCGGAAGCAAGAATATGCTCTCGAACGTTGGGCAGGGAATCAGGTGTGTGAAAATTATTTGAATTTTTTCAATTTTCCGCTATCCTGGCTCCTTCGCTTGCATGCTACGCACCACTGTGACGCTTTAGGGACATCAAAGACACCCTCACGGACTATACAGGGTGGGTTGTGAGACGCTGTGGCTTGCAGCTGTCTGTCTGTTACTTCGCTGCTTCCTTTCCTCCTTCCTCCTTGAGATTTGAAATATCTCTGAGATACCGTACTGTCGTAATCTCGTTTAGTTCCGTCATGGCAATGCCTCGCGACCTCGCCTCCAAACTGAAGCACAAATTCGGCTCGGCCGACAACCTCGACCGATTCGTGGGTATGTGTGTGCCTCTCTCTCTGTGTATGTACAGCAGGCACTGGGTGTCTTTGAAATCGTAATGCGCCGATCAGCTCTCACTTTGTAGTTGGCTGGGGTGTGGTGGTGAAGAGGGGGGGGGGGGGGGTCTGAGGCGGTATGGTGGGTGGTCCCCCCCCCCCCCTCCCCAATTACACTGTACTGTCTCACGTGTGGATAGTGGTCAGTACGGTATTTCGCAATTCCTGAGTTTCGCTATTTACTACACCTTTTCCCTTTCATACTTCAGGCTCGAGTCCCGGCACCGTCGCCCCAGGGGGTCCCCTGTCTGGGGAGCGTCCCTCTCGCACCCAGGACGCACTCGTGGTCCACCCCACCACTGTGATGACAGCGGGGGGTGACGCGGACTCTCTGGCGAGAGAACTGGATAAACGGAGGCACAAGAGCGGCCCCAGACAAACGGCCAGGTTTTACACGGACGGAGTGGTAGAAGACGACGAGGATGAGTCGGGCAGGTGGGGGATGAATTTGAGTAACTCATAGTGTATGAGTTTATGAGTAACTTTAGGTATGAGTATTAGTGAATTTGATAAGAAGGGTAGGTCTATGGTGTTATGCGGGAGGGAGAGATTGAGGGGTGGGAGTGATTGGGGGGGGGGGGGGGGGGGGGGGGGGATGAGAGGGAGGTGATATCGTCGAATGTGCTTCTCGAGCCTCTGTGTATCAGCCGACTGGAACCCTAGACCCCCGCTTTTCTGGCTATAAGCCCTCTTAGGCTTAGCAAGCCCTGTAAGTCTTCAGCCATAGACACACAAGTGAGTATAGGTGCAAACGAACGTCGTATCGCTGTCCATTCTCTAGTGTGAGCGCGAAATTAGGTTAGGTACAAACTCTTTCTGCTCGGCCGACTCGTCGCCTGGCGTCGATACGCCCTCTGCTCATTAGCCGCTTTCTCCCTCTAGTGTTTGACAGGGCTTCTTGTCTCCTAGGTACTACTATAACAGCCAACCCGCTCATTATCAGACGCTTGTCTCCTCCCCAGAGCGTTGCGGGCGTTTGCCTATTGTATTTTTGAGCCATGTCAAAAGAAGCGATAGATCGCAAAAACATGCCAGCCGCCGCCCGTCCCCGATCGCTACAGTATGCTCTATCTGCGGACAATTTGGCGGATTTGCTGAATCGAAATTCCCGGCCGTTTCGGCCCCACCAGGCTAGACGGGTGGCCGCTTTGCGCGAGATGCTTCTCAGGTCGATGGGAATGCGATTTGTGGGGAATTGGCGGGGGGGGGGGGTTGTTGTGGTGTTACAGTGTGTTCTATTGCGAGATTTGAACAATTGTGAGGCTCATGTGACTTCATTGGGAGATAAACCGAACTTTTCACTTGTTATATTGACAATCTGCGACCAAACTCCACTAGGCGTAGAAGTTGAGGAAGAGCGGGGGTGGGGTATTGGCTTGGTTACGGTATTTACGGTATGACGTACTGGAGTCCATTCTCTCATAACTCATAAATTTTCAAAATCACTCTACCGTATCCCCCTTTTAGGAGCCGAGCCATCTCGGCCAACGGGCACAAACGGACCGCTTCCTCCTCCTCCTCTCCCCTCCACGGGGGCCCTTCCATTCCCCCTCCCCCCTCCCACCCCTCTCGTAGAGGGGACTCTGCAAAGTTCTACGTGCCCCGAGGGCATAGTAGACAGAGTCCCCCCGCGCAGCAGAGACTACCCCCCGATGTGGAGAGAAGCCTTGGGCAGATTGAGGCTATGCAGCAGGAGTTGCACAAGCTCAAGCAGAGACAGGACGACTGGCAGGCTGGGCTGGAGGCGCTTAGGGTGGGTGGGATATTGTAAGAAGGATTGAGTGGTGTACGGTAGGTTTTGCACCATGGTTTTGGGCATCGACGATCATTGTTTGTTGTAGTTTTTATAGAAAGTATGCTTACGCTGAGGTTCACTGGATTTGGATCGAAGAACTCCACTTCCCACTACATCCGATATTTGCAGACTCGCTCTGCAATACGTTATGCAAAGTCTAATCATTTCATTGCACACTAGCCCTTTCCTTTTGCAGAACCAGGTCCAGAGCGAGTTCGCCACCGAGCAGTTTCGCTACCAGGTATGCACAATTACTGTTGATTTTTCTTCAAATTTCTCCAATTTACACCAAGTTGCCACTAATGGTTCAGAGACTAGAAGAGCAACTAAACGACGCCGCAGAATTGCATCACGGGGAAATCCTCAATTTGAGAGGGGACGTGCAGAACATAGCCAATCGACTGGAGTACCAGTACATGGACAAGTTCAGGGATGTGCACGAGGCTGTGGACGGACTCCAGAATAGGGTGCGTTGATTGATGGTTGGAGGAATTGAGTGTGGATTACGGTAGTGTTGTTTGGAGGTGTACAAGGTTTGAAATTTATTGTTTCTTTCAAAAGTATCGAGTCCATGTACCAGAGCCTGCCTTACGGCGCTCCATTGGTGTAGCTTATGCAGGCGCATAGTACTCATAGCTTCTGCACCGTAGTTCAGTTCAGAGGTCTACAGCGATGTTCGAAACGTAACTGACAACTCGTGACGGCCATATTCACTTCTGGCACTCGGAGCTGCCCGCGCCCCGCAGGGCCAAAATTTGTGCGCTTTTGCTCTCCGTTGTGTAATTGTGCGCTACCATTAATGTTCCGTGATTGGATATGGCAATCGTATAGTCATTCTGCATGTGTTCATTTGCAGATCTCCCTTCTGGAGCATCGGCTGGCGGACAGCAGCAGTGGAATGGCCTCCAGTCAGACGGTGTGGAACCACGTCCTGCTCAGTGGTGGTAACATTGTGGTGGAGACACTCAAACTCGTTCTCTTTCTCACCAGCGTCTTCCTAGACACACTCAGACCCTTCCTCGGCAACAGGTGGGGTTATTCTTTCTTTCTTTCTCTCCAATATCCCCCTCTCACTCTACCCCGCCCCCCCCTCCCCATCCTTCCATCCCTCCCTCCCCTCCCCTCCCCTCCTTCCCTCCCTCCCTCCCTCCCTCCCTCCCTCCCTCCCTCCCTCCCTCCCTCCCTCCCTCCCTCCCTCCCTCCCTCCCTCCCTCCCTCCCTCCCTCCCTCCCTCCCTCCCTCCCTCCCTCCCTCCCTCCCTCCCTCCCTCCCTCCCTCCCTCCCCTCCTCTAATTCCTCGCAGGTGACTCGACTTAGTCGCATCGTCGCATCGCACGTGGCTCATACTCAGGCGCAATTATCACACCTCACAAAGTAATTATGTGTCTTCATATCTCATTGTGTATAGCGAGAGCCAGATATGAGCGGCATGTATGAAAGTTGGAATTGTCTCCTGATAGATGGCATAATTGGGCCCCAAATAGGCGGCAAAGTACATATTCTCAGGCGTCGTCCAAGTTCTGCGCCAACTGAGTTGATCATAAATGATTCTGCTATGATCCGTTTGTATGAGTTTGTTCTGTAAAGGGATCGGGCTACCTCCGCTGAGTCATGACTTCTATGCGGGTACTTACTTCTTACTTGCTTCTTACCTACTTCTTCTGCTGCTCTACTGCTATGCTTATGTACTTACTTCTCTACTACTTCTCTACTTCTATGCCTTTGAGATCATTCTTGGTGTAATTATGTTTCTTGGATGGACTCCTTGGTGTTCTACTCTAATTTTTTTCGAACGCGAGTGACGCGACTACTGCGCGTAGTAAGAGGGTCGGCACCGTGGCGAGCAGCGATCGAAATATGTACATCACAGAGGCGGCGGCGTTTCTTCTAAGTCACAGGCCGAGTGGAGGCGCATCTGGGCTGTTAGTTTTCGTCGTCGACCGGGGGGTAGTGGCGTCTGGGTTGGCGGTTCAGGTCGCCGCCCTTCTTCCCCTCCCAGTCGAAGGGGTCGTTGCTGCGCACGTGCTGACCGGCCATGGCCTGCTGCAGCAGCTGGTAGAGTCGGTGGTAGTCGGGCGTGTCCATCATAGCAGTACGACTCGATCAGCTGCATGATGTCGATGTATTCGTGGGGACAGCCGCTCAGCAGCTCCTTCATTCCCATGCCCTGGTCACGGCAGCGCTTCTTGCAGACGCCCACTTGGTCTTTGTCGTGGAAGTCCCTCCACGGCAGGCGGCCCTTCGTCAGCTCGACCTGAAGAGCAAAAGAAGATTGAATGGAAGGAGAGAGAGAAAGGGAAGAAGAGGCAGTTGAGCAGTCACCTGCTGGTAGAACCACTGTTCGAGGTCGTCCTTCTCGCTCATTTCGCGCCCCTCGTGGCACTTGATGGAGGCGTAGCGGAGCATCTGCACGGAAGGCCAAAATCGGTCCCTGGTATTAACGTGAGAGACTTAGTTCGATTTGGCATCGCAATGTACAGGGTGGCCCAAAAAAAGTGAGGAAGTCCCTAAATTTCCGGCCACCATTCTCAAGCTTGTCTGCGTAGATCAGCCCAAACTTGGAAACAACATACTGTGTGGTGTTTTTGACCACCATATAAAATTTCAGACCATTTGATCCGACGAACGTCAAATTACACCAATTTCCGCAACGTCACGTCGGCAATCGGGTGCAACGACTTTTCAATGGAGAAGGCCCTGGAGGAGCAGGACGTCCACGTCGATGATCCTCCTCCAGGGCCTTCTCCATTGAAAAGTCGTTGCACCCGATTCGACGTGACGTTGCGGAAATTGGTGTAATTTGGCGTTCGTTGGATCAAATGGTCTGACAGCATCGTGGTCAAAAACACGGCGCCCTGTGTAGTACCGAAATTTGGGCCTGAGCTGTCCGACGACAAGCCTGAGAATGGTGGCGAGAAATTCAGGGTCTCCACTTTTTTTTGGCCACCCTGTATAAGGCGATTCGTCTCATAGGGCCTTGTTTGGCTCAGGCTAAGGCCTGCAAAAGTACCAAGGTACCTGGGCCCCAGCTTCTCTCCAGTGCGCAGCGAGATAATCTGCTTGCACATGGAGAAGTCGAGCACGTAGACCTTCCTCTGCTCGCCCACTTCTTGGCGACCGATGGCGTAGTTACAGGGCTTGATGTCGCGGTGGAGGTAGCCGATGGAGTGGAGGTCCTCCAGAGCCTGGGCGCACTGCAGGCCGACGCGCAGGGCGGAGGAGAGGGTCAGGAACTCGTTGGGAGCGTTGGCCGTCTTGCGCAGGTCTTGCAGTGAGGGGCCCACGAAGGTCATGACCACGTAGTTGGCGCCGGGCGACGACCCCTTGCCCAGGACGCTGCAGAAGTGGCGGTCGCGGTTGGCCCTGCTCAGTTTCTCCAGCACCAGCACCTCCCGCTTCAGAGCCTGGATGGTCGTCGACTTGTCCTCGACCTTGAGAACTCCGGCCACCTTGCTGCTCGCCTGGACGGCTTGGTACACGGCGCCGAAGCAGTTCTGGCCCAGCAACCAAAAATTTCCTTTGTGTTACAAATGATCCGCGGTCTATGCTCTTTCCATTTCTGAAGAACTTTCGTCGCTAGTTAATCGGATGAAAAAGTCGATTTTCGACATTTTCGTATTTTAATTGTAAATATCTCTAAATTGCAATTTTTCAAAACTGCAAAACCATGTCACATATTCTTATTGGCGTACGACCTATCCATTTCTGCATTCATATTCGTCAATAAATGACGTTCTATTTGTGTCAATTTATGGAATTTTGATAAATAATCGTATATTTCTATTAAATTCCACATTTGCAAAAAAATTCCTTTGTGTTGCAAATTATCCGCGGTCTATGCTCTTTCCACTTCTGAGGAAATTTCGCCGCTAGCTCATCAGGCGAAAAAGTCGATTTTCGACATTTTGGAATTTTAATTGCGAATATCTCGAAAATGCGAAATTAGCAACAGGAACGGACACTGGATCCGTACTCAGCGACCTTGACTCTACTTGACCACATATGTCACATGTCTTATTTCGATGCGCGGACAGACAGACACACACACACACATTGTCATCCGTATATATACACCTCGCCGCGCTGAGGCGCGGCGAAAAAAGAGAAGGATAAACAGGACAAGCTTGTCAGAATGAAGCGGCATCGATCACAACAGTCTGAAGAGAAGAAAGAGAAGGATAAACAGGACAAACTTAACAGAATGAAGCGGCATCGATTACAGCAGAATGAAGAGCAACAAGCTGTTTTAAAAAAGTTGAGTTGTTTTATTAATACAGAGTGGTTTGTGAGTGTTTTAAAGTGGAAGAGTAAAAGAGTGGATACTTTTGTAAAGTGTTTCGAAGCCTTACCGATATGACGCGCGCCTGCCCGCAGACCACTATTCATGCGCTACTTGTGACCCACTCCTTTCTGAGGGGTTCTTGCAAGGCAACATTGGAATCGCCCGGGATTAATTTTTTAAGCGAGAGACAGACGCATTTCTGAGCGGTTGTTGCATGGCAACATTGGGATCGCCCGGGATTAATTTTTTTAGCAAGGCACACGCATTTTCGAGCGGTTGTTGCAAGGCAACATTGGAATCGCCCGGGATTATTTCTTTGAGGAAAAGGGGTTTGTTATGAAACGGTTGATTAAGGAAGGAAGACCACTTAGACCGTTCAAATCAAACTTAAGTACCTACCTACTAGAACTACATATCGAACGCTATGCTTTGAAGTGTACACTACAATGCGTTA
>JASAMZ010003926.1:5000-10513 GCA_030248115.1 Linhomoeus sp. GSCO2_2 | reverse complement strand
AGAGAAGCATTGTCCGTCCGCTATTCAAGGACGCGCGACACAAAAGAATCGCAGACTGAATCGCGGACTGCAAACAGGACAAAGCACACGCGTTAATCACTCGATATACTAAGCCTTCTTCAGTCCAATTGCCTCCCAATAGGCTAGTCGAGCGCTCTTCGCTATTCCCAGAATAAGATAGGGATTCATCCAACCGAATATGTCGCTGACAGCGTTCCTGAAAGGCGGGAGGGAACCTTCAAAGTTGGGTTGAATACGATGCTCCGAGTACTGCTGAAACAAGCAACAGATTCCGACGTGCCTGCCCTATACTGGGCTTTCAGGCAAAAGGGGGGGGAGGAGCGTGGAGGGGGGCGTGGAGGGGAGGGGAGGGACGGGGGGGGGGGGGGAGGGGAGGGGGTGTAGCTGGAAAGTTCTCCACTTGCGCAATCTAGCCACAGATGCCCATAGTCACATCACCCACCACAGTAGAACAGCGTAGAAGTAGTACACGGGATGACCGTAGTACTTTGCCCAAAGCATGGCAGTGGCCGTGTACGCGAGCTGCATGGCGAAAGTTGCCACACCGACGATCAGCAGCTTCACTTCCGCCCCACTGATCGAACTCGATTGGTGACTAACGGCACCCGTCGACGCCGAGACCTTCAGAATGGTGGGTTGGTGGACCTGCGGCGGTGGTGGACGCAAGAGAGATTTCACATGCGCAGTGAGCTTTTGATCTTGTAGGTACAGCCGAGACGAGAGGATTGTGTGCAATGTCAATCGATCTGGTGATGCAAGAAGTTTGACGTGAGGACGCGCCAAGGGCATGGATTTCCACCAGTATTGCAGTCTAAACCATGTCATAGGCCTCAGTTACTTTGTGCTTCCAAGTACAGTACGGTAGGCACGCTTGACTATGCGTATAACAGTGGGTACCATGGTTATCCTTCGGTAGAAGAGATAGCCGAACGCGAGTCCATAGCAGACGCCAGAGACGGCGCCGGAAAGCAGACAGACCATTCCAATTGAGGTGTTGATGAAGCGCTGAAAGCCAAACGAGGCGGTCTTAGCACCCACTAAGCGACAGGCGCAGTAAAAGCTCATATGAGCTGTGCTAAATGTCACCTGAACCAGGGTGTCATACTGGAATTCATTTTAATTCCAGTATAGTATAGTATAGTATGAAGGAGAGATTTTCGATTCTAGTATAGTATAGTATAGTATTAAGATTCTCTGTGAATTGTAGTATAGTATAGTACAGTATAGGTGGTAATTCATGAATTGTAGTACAGTACTAGAATAGACTTCCAGTATAGAAGCCACATGAAAATGTTATAACCATGTCCAAAATGCCAGCTCTAGTGCCCTCAGTTGCTCACTTAAGGGTGCAATGTTCCTGTATTTGCTCCACATGCAAAAATTTCATGCAATTACACTGAAAACTTGAACAATTTTGTCAGAATACAGCAGCACACCGCCGAAATTCGCTGCAGAAATCGATAAAATCTATACTGTAATACCATTCCAGTATGGTTTGAATTCTAGTATAGTATAGTATAGTATGAGTGAAAAACTTCGAATTCCAGTATAGTATAGTATAGTACTGGAATACCACAATGATTTGTAGTATAGTATAGTATGGTTATACTGTACTATACTGTACTATAATACTGGAATTATTATAGTATAGTATGACACCCTGACCTGAACTTTGAGATTCGTAGCGACCAGCAAAGCTTGCCCCGTGACATTGTCGTAAGAGCCTCTGTAACCGGCCCACAGTGAGGGGCTGCCGACGGCGCACGATACCGCGAATGCGCAAACTACCGCCGCTCGAACTGTGCGCGTGCCGAAAACCTGAGCAGATAGCATTGGCTGTCTACGCTGTCATGTGTGACTGTGATGCGGTACGTCTCTTAAATCCTGTAAGTGACAAACCTTGTCCACTTTCTTCACAGTGAGAACGGAGACGCAGCGGTTGACGGCGATGATACCGACGAGCTGCCTTGCACGCAACCTTGTATGGTGCGGAAGAACATACGGTACTACTGTAGCCACGTAGGTACATGCTTGCAGCTGATGCAAAGTGCACTGCCAAGAACAAAAGTTGTGTACCTGCCGTTAACACTCAATAAGACCCCAGTTGCTTCTTGGAGTTTACGGAAATTACGGCAGGTAAACTGCTGGCTATCATTGCGTGCGAGGCAGAACGATGTTCTGATACGAAATGGCGACGTTGATCGTCGTCGTAGCCGCGACAACCAGTGGAGGCCATCTACTATCAAAATTATGTCACTGTTTTCAGAGAAACTCAAATCGAACGCAAAAATTGACCAAACTCACACTAAAATCCCGGTCATGACGCCGTAAGACGGAATGCGAAAGAAGGTGTAAATCATGAACAAAGCCACGCAGTCTCCAACACCCAAATAGCGGCTCAATTGAAAGAAGCTCGAAGTGAATGGGTGATCGTTTCTCTTTCTGATCAGAGCGAACAGAAACGTTAGATACAGCGCGAATGATGGAATTGATAGAACTAACAGAATCAAGTCGACAGGCGTGAAAATCTGCGAAAAGAGTGCCATCTTGATAAAGGGAGGTTCTGATACAGTATCGGCAAACACAAATGGCGACGGATGAGAGGTGCATACTGCACCTACATGTGAATGTAGAAGACTCCATTAGTTGCGAAGGCAACATGCATAGACAGAGTCATTAGGCCAACTTGTTTGGCTGGTTCGTTTCTCACGCGAAACAAAAGCTCGCCGGTCACACATCAAAGTGACAGCACTCATAGGGGCACCCCTGCCATAAAACGGACGTGCGCATTTCCGGTCAAAGGCTTCTCTTGCAAGCGATATGGTACGTCTTGGCATGTTCCTCTTTGCGAGCCGAACCAATATGGCCACAACCTTGCACATCGTTCGACGCCGTTCAACTCTTTGTGTATGTGTATTTTGCTAGCTATGCGTCATCGCGATCGATTTCCGCGATCATAACTGAAAATCGATAGTGCGCAACGAGCTTCAGTAGTTCTAGCCTAGCACCCGCTACATGTATGCTGCACGGCTAAAAATCCACTATATAAACGAGCTCTGCAGTTTGAAAGTGTGGCGGTCCGGAGCGTAGGGTTAGCTGTCGTCATCCGCTCTTGGAGTGGATTGGTCTCTCCGGGGACACATGGGGTTGAGTGCGTCCCCTAAACGCTCTCACGCTAGCTTGCTAGCATTTCCCTGCGCAACATTTGACCCCCACGATTTTTGCTGTTGAAACGGAGAGCATTGACATAGACATTCGTCCTTCATGGTTCCGTTTTGTCACCGAGATCCGCAACCACCACGATTTCCGACCCAAAATGCATCTAGACTGCCAGGCCTACTGTAGCTGTTTTATGGATTTCTTGATTTCGGCTGAATAATTGTCACTCATGAATTCACCAGTGATGGCCAGCTGTTGCTGGGAAGACGTGTAGACGTCCAAGCTGTCGTGTTGATCCAGATTTTACAACGTGCCGGTATATTAGTCGCTTATCGTCGACGCGTGCTTATTTATTTCTACTCAGCTTATCACCCAGCGAATATGAAGTTCCAAGCGACACTGTTGCTGGTACCGATACTCATAACCACAGCGAAGTCGGTCGCTGTGCGTCGTGCCAAAAGACAGGGCGTCAAGCACGGACGCCTCTGGTGTCAGAGTTCCCGACTGCCACACTGTGATCTGCCAAACCGAGACACCAAAAGCGGCTTTGAAAAGGGCTTCTGAGTAGAGATTCCCGAAGAGTTGATGTCAAACCAGCTGCTTTCAACTGTTCGATCTGTGACAAGTCAGTGGAGCCAGCAACCAGAGTAACTTGGATGCGGTTGTGGTTGATGCCTTTTCGCCTCCACCATTCTCCTTTGAAACCGATGTGTGTTCTTCTGTTTTACTTGACAGTTGCCAAAGCCATTGACAACCAAAAGTCGGTTTTCGCTTTTCGGTCTGCCGCCAGACCGAAAAGCGAAAACCGAGATACAGTAAGGTCTGAACAAGACTTCCTATGATTCGCTTGAAGAGTTCAATGTTGGTAGTTAGTACAGTAGCGCTGTTACAGTTGGCGATATATTCATATACAAAGTGGTTTTGTATATTTGGTTGTATGTGTCTTTACATTTATACTTCTTTGTATATTCTATTTCTTTATATTTCTTTGCGTAGCAGATTGACTGCTAATCTACAAGAATTCGCACAGTTGCAGTATGACATTGCGGTAGAAATATACAAAATGCAAAGTTTATGTACATATTTGCATTGTGGTATATGTATATGTATATTTTAAAAACGTTGTATTTTGCATTATGCACACATTTTGTCCATATACAAAAATATACAAAGAAATATAGAAACAAATACACAAAATCACTCTGTAGTATATGCATATATCGCCAACTGTAACAGCACTACCGTACTAACTACCAACATTGAACTTTTCAAGCGAATTATAGGAAGTCTTGTTCAGATCTTACTGTATCTCGGTTTTCGATTTTCGGTCTGGCGTCAGACCGAGAAGCGAAAACCGACTTTTGGTTTGTAGTGGTTTTGGCAACTGTCAAGTAAAACAGAAGAACACACATCGGTTTCAAAGGAGAATGGTGGAGGCGAAAAGGCATCAACCACAACCGCATCCAAGTTACTCTGGTTGCTGGCTCCACTGACTTGTCACAGATCGAACAGTTGAAACCAGCTGGGTCTGACATCAACTCTTTGGGAAGCTCTACTCAGAAGCTCTTTTTGAAGCCGCTTTTGGTGTCTCGGTTTGGCAGATCACAGGTTGGCAGTCGGGAACTCTGACACTCTGGACCGGCAACATCATACTGTACAAGATTGGCAAGCATGGAATGCCCATGTTGAGGGACGAGGAGTGAGTAGGCGAAATGAAAGGACTGCACGCGTGTTTCTGGAGCCTAGACTCTAGTTTGGCAACACTCTGGCTCCACCAGGCTCTGAACAATGGTTTGTCTGACGGCAAAAGACACTGTGCGTCTGCGAGCCAAATGCAAGCTCTGACACAAGCGAAAGTGCAATCCTTGTCGGTCACGCTGTATTCCATTGTAGCAGTGGCGAATACAGGATTTTGGAACGGGGGGGGGCGGAATTTTTGAGGCCACAGGGGGGACCAAGACACTACAAAAGTGCATAAAAAATTTGCGCCGCAGGCGAAAAATTGTTCCGATTTTGGCGTTTTCTGCTGCAAAATTGCCTCAAAATAGCGCCCCAGGCGAAAATTTTTGCCCATTTTGGCGATTTCTGCTACAAAATTGCCTTAAAATAGCACCGACCGACCGACCGAACGGACGAACGAGGCACCTTTCGAACGTATTTTAACAGACGAAGTCATCGATTTAGCCAAGCCTAAATATCCCAATGAGGAAGAAGTGATTCTATTTGTTGGAGGCGTCATCCATGAGAACAGTAAAAGATACAACGTCCTGAAATTTGACATTCACAAGTACCTCACTTGCCTCGAGAAACGGAGGGAAGAGGACTGTAGCCGC
>JASAMZ010003922.1:0-39941 GCA_030248115.1 Linhomoeus sp. GSCO2_2 | reverse complement strand
TATGTACATGCGTGCCCCAAATTTCATTGAGTTCCCAGTTATGTGGTTCAGGCTGTTGGAAGTGCCAGAACAATGGCTGCTCTGGGTCAGCCTTCACAAGCATGTTGCCTGCTATGTTCATGTGTGCCCCAAATTTCATTGAGTTCTCAGTTATGTGGTTCAGGCTGTTGGAAGTGCCAGAACAATGGCTGCTCTGGGTCAGCCTTCACAAGCATGTTGCCTGCTATGTTCATGTGTGCCCCAAATTACATTGAGTTCTCAGTTATGTGGTTCAGGCTGATGGAAGTGCCAGAACAATGGCTGCTCTGGGTCAGCCTTCACAAGCATGTTGCCTGCTATGTTCATGTGTGCCCCAAATTACATTGAGTTCTCAGTTATGTGGTTCAGGCTGATGGAAGTGCCAGAACAATGGCTGCTCTGGGTCAGCCTTCACAAGCATGTTGTATGCTATGTACATGTGTGCCCCAAATTACATTGAGTTCTCAGTTATGTGGTTCAGGCTGATGGAAGTGCCAGAACAATGGCTGCTCTGGGTCAGCCTTCACAAGCATGTTGTATGCTATGTACATGTGTGCCCCAAATTTCATTGACTTCTCATGGTTCAGGCTGTTGGAAGTGCCAGAACAATGGCTGCTCTGGGTCAGCCTTCACAAGCATGTTGCCTGCTATGTTCATGTGTGCCCCAAATTACATTGAGTTCTCAGTTATGTGGTTCAGGCTGATGGAAGTGCCAGAACAATGGCTGCTCTGGGTCGGCCTTCACAAGCATGTCTGCTATGTATGTACATGCGTGCCCCAAATTTCATTGAGTTCCCAGTTATGTGGTTCAGGCTGTTGGAAGTGCCAGAACAATGGCTGCTCTGGGTCAGCCTTCACAAGCATGTTGCCTGCTATGTTCATGTGTGCCCCAAATTTCATTGAGTTCTCAGTTATGTGGTTCAGGCTGTTGGAAGTGCCAGAACAATGGCTGCTCTGGGTCAGCCTTCACAAGCATGTTGTCTGCTATGTACGTGCGCGCCCCAAATTTCATTGAGTTCTCAGTTATGTGGTTCAGGCTGTTGGAAGTGCCAGAACAATGGCTATCTTCACGACAAATTGAACGCAGCTGACACGAGTCCATCAGATTTCAAGTGGAAGTGGCAGAACAATGGCTGCTCTGGGTCAGCCTTCACAAGCATGTTGTCTGCTATGTACGTGCGCGCCCCAAATTTCATTGAGTTCTCAGTTATGTGGTTCAGGCTGTTGGAAGTGCCAGAACAATGGCTGCTCTGGGTCAGCCTTCACAAGCATGTTGCCTGCTATGTTCATGTGTGCCCCAAATTTCATTGATTTCTCAGTTATGTGGTTCAGGCTGTTGGAAGTGCCAGAACAATGGCTGCTCTGTGTCAGCCTTCACAAGCATGTTGCCTGCTATGTTCATGTGTGCCCCAAATTTTATTGAGTTCTCAGTTATGTGGTTCAGGCTGTTGGAAGTGCCAGAACAATGGCTGCTCTGGGTCAGCCTTCACAAGCATGTTGCCTGCTATGTTCATGTGTGCCCCAAATTTCATTGAGTTCTCAGTTATGTGGTTCAGGCTGTTGGAAGTGCCAGAACAATGGCTGCTCTGGGTCAGCCTTCACAAGCATGTTGTCTGCTATGTACGTGCGCGCCCCAAATTTCATTGAGTTCTCAGTTATGTGGTTCAGGCTGTTGGAAGTGCCAGAACAATGGCTATCTTCACGACAAATTGAACGCAGCTGACACGAGTCCATCAGATTTCAAGTGGAAGTGGCAGAACAATGGCTGCTCTGGGTCAGCCTTCACAAGCATGTTGTCTGCTATGTACGTGCGCGCCCCAAATTTCATTGAGTTCTCAGTTATGTGGTTCAGGCTGTTGGAAGTGCCAGAACAATGGCTGCTCTGGGTCAGCCTTCACAAGCATGTTGCCTGCTATGTTCATGTGTGCCCCAAATTTCATTGATTTCTCAGTTATGTGGTTCAGGCTGTTGGAAGTGCCAGAACAATGGCTGCTCTGTGTCAGCCTTCACAAGCATGTTGCCTGCTATGTTCATGTGTGCCCCAAATTTTATTGAGTTCTCAGTTATGTGGTTCAGGCTGTTGGAAGTGCCAGAACAATGGCTATCTTCACGACAAATTGAACGCAGCTGACACGAGTCCATCAGATTTCAAAATCATGCGAAATCATTCGGTGTCGGGAAATTTCAATCAGGTTGTCGTACTCAATGAACACAATCACTTTCAATGCTACCTCGGTTTCCTTGCTAAACTCCAGTTTCAAGTAGGGAGATCCTGTCTTAAGTAGTTGCCAATGCCCACCATCAAACCCATCTGGAGAGAGATCGATTCCATAAATGCAGAATCCATTGCCAAATCCATAGTAGCTGATAGAGTTGCTCCTATCTCCTCCAGTGATGTTCAGAGACTCAAACATCTGCACGAAAGCCTTGGTGTAGCAGCCTTTCCCATAGTCCATGGTGACATTGTCTCGAGGGAATGTAATTCCTCCAGCGATCACCTTGTACTCCTTCAGGTTGTAGTGGTTGAATGCAAATGGGTTTCGTTTCACTACCCCATGGTAGGCATCTTGATCCACCAGCCCAAAGATCACACGCCTCGGTAGCTGACCATTGGAAATCAGAGTTGGCTGCAAGTCCTTCCGCCCCACCTCAATTGGCAGAACTCGCATCAGCACATGTCGCACAGGGTATTTTGCCGACTCTTTTGTCAGGTAAGTTTCCAAGCCCAGCACCAAGCTCTTCAGTGGCTCAACGCGCCTCACAAAGAATGACATGTCGTGCACCTTTACCTTGTAGTCAGTTCCAGCCGGAGCTAGAACCACTAGTGCATCAGAGTTGCGATGCAGCTCCAACCTCATAGGTAGGTTGCTGAGGAGGAGCCTCTCTTGGTTGAAAAGCTCTCCATGCAAAGGAGCTAGCAATTCAAACTTCTTGCTACCATCAATCCACATTGAGCGAGCCTGGAAGCCATACCCACTCTTTGCATCCATACTTCCAGCGGTGTCCTTGTAGTAGCCAGCTGCTTGCAGGTGAGTCTCCTTGGCTGCGGTTGAAAAGTTTAGCAGTGTCTTAAGGTAGGCTCTGTAGTGATAGGTGTCTCCGCTGTCATAAATCAATTTGCCGGCCACCAGTATTGGCAACGCATCAATTATGGCGAGCTCTTGCAACAACACGTGCATCCCCCCCTCCAAGGGGTTCGTGGAGGGGAGAGGGGAGGGGGGGGGGGGGGGGGGGGGGGAGGGGGGGGCGTCGGGAAGCCCCCACCTGTTCCCTCTCGGGAAAGAGGGAGGGGGGAGGGGGGGGGGGGGGGGGGGGGAGGGGGGGCCCCCAGGAACGACTGGGTTTGGGAAGGACGACATGACGGACGGCGATCAGCGCAGCGTTGAGACTCAGAAGGGAGATGCTTCGATTGTGCGTGAAGAAAATTTGCATCGTGTCACGTTCACCAACTCTCCTCTATCGATGTCGATTGTGTTCTGATTGTGCTATCGGTTGTGCTCTCATTTGTATTACGGATTTGGAAATGCCGAAACAATATTGAAATCATATCCAACTATCACAAACACAGAGTAGCACTTGCGACCAATGTCGGTAACACCAACAACACGGCCAAAGCTGTGGGCAATCACAAATGTCTTCTCTTGTTTCCTCAATGTTCTTCCGAATTTGGCAGTCTTCTCAATCATGGGCATGTAGGGCTCGAGAAAAACGTGAACCTTGGCACTGGCTACAGACGTGTTTCACAACAATGTGAAATCTCTGCCTCTCATGTAGTTTGAGCAAACCAAACCTCGACTTGAATGAAGTCATGGAGGTGTTTTGCTTGGCTGCGTCGAAGGCAATTCTCGAAATGTTCCCTGACGCTCGTCGAAAGCTCTCAGCCCAGCCCTTCTCTGAGCTGAACTTGAGGTTGTACCGGGAGAAGCTGAGTCGAAAGCTGGTGGTTGACAAGCTGATTGCTGAAGGAGGGTCGCTCTCAATCTTGGTGGAGGGGGATCCTTTCCAACAATTGTTCAGCGAAAAACACTGGAGACAACTGACGATTCAACTGGTGCTATGAGGTGAGAGCACTATTTAAGTAGTGGTAAGTCAGCTCATTGAACCATTATTGCAGAAATGGGCAACAAGAAGTCAACTCCAATCACCTCGGCCGATGAGGCATTCTGCCTTGCATTTGTGCAAGTTGTTCACTCCAAGCACCCGCGATTCAAGGAAGCCATTGCGTGCAGCTGCTTCGGGGATCATGCATACAACAGCCTGGCTGGCAAGTTCAACAGGAAGGAAGTGCTGAAGAAATGTGTTGAAGTGGGAACTGCAGCGGGCTTCACTCACGAAGAACTACTGACGAAGTTGTTTAGTGATAGCGATCCATTTGAGAAATTGTTCGTCGATGTTGCCTACCGCTCTACTGCCAAGAGATTCTTTGTCAGTTTGTGAAATAACTCACGCCTCGAAAGGCGCTTTCAAAAAGTGGGGTCCCTCTCATCCTAATTTTTAAGGACATATATACAGTAAGACTGTGGAGACAGTGTATAACACTGACACAGACAAAGAGTGGAACACGGGTAGACCTGCACAGTCAGTCAAAACAGAGTATACGCGGGTGTGTCGTGGGGTATGTTCTAGGGTATGCTCCAGGACATGTCCGGAGGTGTGTGGGGTATGTTCCAGGGTATGCTCCAGGGTATGCCCGGCAGTGAGCTGGGTGTGTCGTGGGGTATGTTCCAGGGTATGTTCTAGGGTATGCTCCAGGGCATGTCCCAGGGTATGCTCCAGGGCATGTAATGTCCCAGGGTACGCCTGGCGGTGAGCTGGGTGTGTCGTGGGGTATGTTCCAGGGCATGTTCCAGGGTATGTCCCAGGGTATGTCCCAGGGTATGCCTGGCGGTGAGCTGGGTGTGTCGTGGGGTATGTTCCAGGGTATGTTCCAGGGTATGCCTCACCGAGTGCTCAGTTTTCTTGTTGCAGATAGTTGGCACACTTTTCTTGTTGCAGATAGTGCACAAGTGTTCAATTTCAGACACCACACCCACTTTTCATGTTCTAGATAGCTAGTGCAGTTTTCTTGTTGCAGATAGTTGGCACACTTTTCTTGTTGCGGATAGTGCACAAGTGTTCAATTTCAAACATCAGACACACTTTTCATGTTCTAGATAGCTGGTGCAGTTTTCATGTTGCAGATAGTGCACACCATACCTGTACATTGCAGACCATAGATTGCAGGAACAGTGTGTGTGGAGGCCTTTTTAGTTTCTTAGTCATTCTTCACATTTGACTTTTGACTTGTGTGAAAGTGAGAAAGTGAGAAAGTGAGAAAGTGTGTGTGTGTGTGTGTGTGTGTGTGTGTGTGTGTGTGTGTGTGTGTGTGTGTGTGTGTGTGTGTGTGTGTGTGTGTGTGTGTGTGTGTGTGTGTGTGTGTGTGTGTGCGTGCGTGCGTGCGTGCGTGCGTGCGTGCGTGCGTGCGTGCGTGCGTGCGTGCGTGCGTGCGTGCGTGCGTGCGTGCGTGCGTGCGTGCGTGCGTGCGTGCGTGCGTGCGTGCGTGCGTGCGTGCGTGCGTGCGTGCGTGCGTGCGTGCGTGCGTGCGTGCGTGCGTGCGTGCGTGCGTGCGTGCGTGCGTGCGTGCGTGCGTGCGTGCGTGCGTGCGTGCGTGTGTGTGTGTGTGTGTGTGTGTGTGTGTGTGTGTGTGTGTGTACCTGTCTGAACATGTTTTCCCGCCAAATTTTCCTGCCAAATTTTTTCCGCCAAATTCAAATCTGTCCCTGTGAATTGTGTCTCTAGAATTCTGCCTGGCTGTCACTAGGAATCTGCCTGGAAATCTTCCCTAGGATTGGGCGTCTCACGAAATCTGTCCCTGGAAATCTGCCTAGGATTGAGCGTCTCACGAAATCTGCCTAGGATTCTGTCCCTATACAACTGACAGACACACCATATAAATGACGTGGTCGGCAGGGAAAAGTTTGTCTCGGCCAAAGTTCGTGATTTTCCCTGGGATTGTGATTTTTCCCTGGGATTGTGATTTTCCCTGTGAATCTTGTGTGCTAGGGCAATTTTCCCTGCCAGGCTGGCCTTCACTACTCAGGCACATTGCTCCTGGCCAAGCACTTTCGTTGTGAGCGAAGGCAATGAAGGAGACGAGCACGGCCGCGCGCTAGTAGTGACGAGCAGGTTATCGTTGATCACTTCAGATCACTAGGCGGATCACTTGGGCGTTCTTGGTCTTCAGTTGAGCGGCACGTAGCTGCTGACGAAGTTGCCGCCCGCGCCCTTGCCTCCAGCGCCGACGGGCAGGTAGGACGAGGTGAAGTTCGATCCGCCGCCGCCGCTGCTGCTCGCCGCCGGAGCCGGGGAAGGGGCCGCGCTGCTTCCTCTGCCTCCTCCACCTTGGCCGGGCATGGGCAGGTAGACGCTCTGCGGGACACCGCCGCCACCACCGCCGGACGAAGGCGTCAGGGGCATGTAGCAGCTGGCCAGGTTGCTTCCGCCGCCGCCACTGTAGTCGTGGTCGTGGTCGTCGTTGTGGTGGTAGTCGTCGTGGTCGGCCAGTTGGCCGACCGGCTGCCGGCGGCGCGGCCGCGGCTGGTGGGCGACCCAGCAGGGAGGGTCACAGGGGTACATGGAGCCCAAGTACCCCAAGACCCCCCCGCCAGGCACCGCGGTCATGGTCGAGGGCGCAGCAGCGTACTGGGTCTTCTCGACGGCGGTCATCGTCGAAGGGGCGGCTGGACCTCCGGGAACGGCAGTCATGGTGGAAGCGAGGGCGGCTCCAGGGACAGCGGTCATGGTCGACGGGGCACCGTACTGCGTCTTCTCGACGGCGGTCATGGTCGAGGCCTTGGCGGGTCCACCGGGCACCGCGGTCATGGTGGAAGCGAGGGCGGCCCCAGGGACGGCGGTCATGGTCGAGGGAGCGGCGGCCACGCTGCCGGGCAGAGCCGTGTAGGTCGACACCGCAGGAGAAGCCGGTGCGGAGGGCGGAGGAGCGCCACCGGAGAGGGGAAGGTAGCTGGAGACCATGTTCGAGCCAGTCGCCTTGCCGCCGGGGCCGATGGGCAGGTAGCTGGAGACCATGTTGGAACCGCCACCGCCGGCCGACATGGGAGCTGTGGGACTGCTGGGCGCCGCCGCCGAGGCACCGCCACCACCACCCTGGCCCGGAAACGGCAGGTAGACGCTCTGCGGAGGCGCGCTGCCCTTCTGCTGGCCCGGCAACGGCATGTACATCGAGACGAGGTTCGACATCTTGCTGGCTTGCTTGCTTGGCCTCTTCCTTCTTCTTCTTCTTTTTCTTCTTCTTCTTCTTCTTTAAATAAAAAACAAAATGTAATATTCCATATGCGTTGACAAGACAGTACTTGGGGCAGTACTTTGTAGTGCTGCGAAGGAATGGGTGGCATCCATCGTCTTTCGCAGTACCGCACTCCGATTTGACAGACATTCCCTTTCGATAGCAACTCCTACAGTATGTCGCAGCTCGCAGATGGTGGCGTTTCAAACGAAACTTTGGGTTTGAATGCGACTATGTAGGTACATTGCACGCACATCCAACGAAAGTGGTATGTTCTGGTCAGACCCATACATGCGGCTTGACAGAATATTCATTTTCCCTTGTTTTCACAAAATTTGAAAATTGCCTTGATGTAACGAGCACACTGCTCCTGGCCAAGCACTTTCGTTGTGAGCGAAGGCAATGAAGGAGACGAGCACGGCCGCGCGCTAGTAGTGACGAGCAGGTTATCGTTGATCACTTCAGATCACTAGGCGGATCACTTAGGCGTTCTTGGTCTTCAGTTGAGCGGCACGTAGCTGCTGACGAAGTTGCCGCCCGCGCCCTTGCCTCCAGCGCCGACGGGCAGGTAGGACGAGGTGAAGTTCGATCCGCCGCCGCCGCTGCTGCTCGCCGCCGGAGCCGGGGAAGGGGCCGCGCTGCTTCCTCTGCCTCCTCCACCTTGGCCGGGCATGGGCAGGTAGACGCTCTGCGGGACACCGCCGCCACCGCCGGACGACGGCGTCAGGGGCATGTAGCAGCTGACCAGGTTGCTTCCGCCGCCACACTCGGCGTCGTGGTCGTGGTGGTGGTAGTGGTGGTGGTGGTCGTAGTGGTAGTCGGGGTGGTCGTCGTAGTCGTGGTGGTGGTGGTAGTGGTGGTGGCGGTCGTCGTCGTTGTCGTGGTCGTCGCGGTGGAGAGGCGGCAGCTGTCCGACCGGCTGGCGGCGGGCGGGCAGGGCCGTGTAGGTCGACACCGCAGGAGAAGCCGGCGCGGAGGGCGGAGGAGCGCCACCGGAGAGGGGAAGGTAGCTGGAGACCATGTTCGAGCCAGTCGCCTTGCCGCCGGGGCCGATGGGCAGGTAGCTGGAGACCATGTTGGAACCGCCACCGCCGCCCGACATGGGAGCTGTGGGACTGCTGGGCGCCGCCGCCGCCGGAGGCTGCAGGCTGGCCAGCAACAGCGTGTCGCTGACCAGCTTGGCGCCGCCACCACCACCCTGGCCCGGAAACGGCAGGTAGACGCTCTGCGGGGGCGCGCTGCTCTTCTGCTGGCCCGGCAACGGCATGTACATCGAGACGAGGTTCGACATCTTGCCGGCTTGCTTGCTTGACCTCTTCCTTCTTCTTCTTGTTGTTTTTTTTAAATAAAAAATCAAAATGTAATTTCCGTATGCGTTAGCAAGACAGTACTTGGGGCACTACTTTGTAGTGCTGCGAAGGAATGGGTGGCATCGTCTTCCGCAGTACCGACCTCCGATTTGACAGACATTCCCTTTCGATAACAACTCCTACGGTACGTCGCAACTCGCAGATGGTGTCGTTTCAAACGGAACCTAGGTTTTTGAATGCGTATCTGCAACTAGGTACTGTGTACGCACATAGTCTAATCCAACAAAGGTAATTGCTTGGGCGGTGAGCATTCGTTCGATACAGTGATTGCGAGGATGGTAGGTCACACACAGAAAATGACACCAACCACTGCATCGAATCTGGGCTAATAAATCTGGAGCCGAAGGCCTTGACAGGTGTGTTGACTGATATGTCCATGTGTGCCCCAAATTTCATTGAGTTCTCAGTTGCGTTTTATGTTTCCTTTTATAGCATTTCATCGCGTTTCTCATCTCATCTTTCTGTGGTTCATATAAATACGCCTGTTCGTTCTCATAAAATGGAGGAATCCATATTGAGAAAAAGTTGAGAATCTTAGGTACTATGATCGTTCCTAGTTAGTTCTCCACACATCTTCTCCCAACCGCTTCTCTTGCCACCGCGCGCGACAATTTGTTTTACTGAACCCAGTGACATATGTGGACTGGAGCGAGCATCGTTATCGTCTCGCTCTTCAAATGGGGGACAACACCGCAAGAGTAGACGACAGATAACACTCTCGATTCAGTTGCATTAGGACGATGGGCACACGAAGGAAACGACACCGACCATCGCATAATCAGAATTGGTTTGGGAGGGCGACTGTGCTTAGGCTTGTGTAGGCTGTGCTTTGCGCAGCTGTTGACGACGACGGTCGCTTCCCCTCTAGGCCTATTGGGTCCAGTTGTTGACTCTTGGGGTGGCGGCGGCGCTGACGGCGGTGCTCTTGAGCGTGGGCGCCACCGAGATCACCTTGACCTCCTGCTCGCCCGACAGCATGAAGTAGGCCTTCTTGCGGACGGTCTTGTTGAACACCTGCAATCCACGATTACTGTAGCGCGTGACAAGAAGAGAGAATCGGTTGGACGGCGCGTTTCTTTGAATGGAAGTCGGCTTTGAAGTGCGTCTTTACTGTCTTTCGACCGTGCTGCTCTAAGTAGGCCGCTAATCAAGCTCCTCTCAATGGCAAAAAGTCGCATTGCTTCATTCGATAGCGATCGCGGTCTCACCAGAAAGATGAATGGGTTGATGCTGCTGTTGATGATGACCATCCAGCTGATGGAGAGGCCCCCTATAAAGCTGGAGCCGAACAGCCACTGGCTCAACTTCATGAGGTCCTTGCCGAAGTAGAAGGCCATGATCTCCAGCTGCGTGACCATGGTGATGATCACACCCTGGAGAAGCAGCGACGTCTCCAGAGACATGCTCTTCTTCTCCCCTGGCGAGCTGGAGGACTTGCCCCCGCCTGGAATTGTGTGGAATTTGGCGCTGTGTGGATGTGGAGACAGACAACACCATGGAATTTCAAGTTCAGAATGTCTTCCGCGCAGGATGACGAATCATTTGTGTCTGTGGATGGAGTGCTCTGCGCAATTAACTTTTTTTAAGTTTCGACCTCAATCGGTGTCGTCGTCAGAACACTGAGTTCTTACCCAAACACAGAAGTGTGTTCTGGCAACGGCGCCGATTGAGCGTCAAATGCTCAGCAAGTTCATTGCACGCCATCAACAAAATACAAATCATGGAATTTCTCTCCGGTGGAGCGAGAAAGTGTCAACAAGTTGGCTGACAGATGTATGTAGGGGTCAAACTGTCAAACACGGGGTGGGCTGCATTTACCTTTGGTGCTAGCAGCGTCATGCTGATAGACCGATTGTTGTGCTAGCATCCAGTCTACAAAATACGCCAATAAGCCCACCTCTTGACCTCAGCCTTCAAGGCTGGCGTCGAAGTAGGAGGTGGGGAGGGGGACTTGTCAGAGAACATTTACGGTATGAATTTTTGGTCTGCGCAGGCTACCGTACCCCCGATGCCCCTCATCATGGTCAGCTTGACGTAGGTGGCGACGTAGAAGAGCAAGGCGGCGTACTGGACGTAGTTCTCGAAGTGGATCATGAGCCAGTCGACGTGGCTGATGAAGTAGCGGTCGTTGAACTCCCGCTGCGCCGTGTCGTTGGGGTGGATCTTGAGGAAGGTGAAGAAGAAGAAGCGGTGGTTGAAGATCTTGGGCCTTCCCATGCCCCAGCGGATCACCACCTTGAAGAGACCGATGGCCCAAATGACGGCGATCATTACCTTGATGCGAAAGCGCTCCTCGAACAGGAAGTCGTAGACGGGTCGCATGACGAACAGGCTGAATCTGGAACGAAACGACGAGAAGGAGAGTTGTCTGGAATATAGAAGAAAGAAGAGTAGGTACTAAGTTATACTGATTCGGGAAAAGTCCGAACATGAAAAAAGTTCGGACAATTCGGACCGCATCCATTTGTCGGAATCTGCATGGTAGAATAGACAACTTTGCGCAGTTCAGAGTACTTTGTAAGCTCTAAAAGGACTTTTGTCCGAACTTTTCTCATGTCGGAATGCAAATTTACGAGCGTTGTCAGAACTTTTCCGATTTACAGTAGAACGCAGAACCCACCTGTTGAAGGCGATCACGAGGGACGTGAGCAGGCATCCTCTGAAGAAGAGCGTGTCCATGTTGGCGAGGACGATCAGCATGGTTCCAGTGCCATACAGCGGCATCCCAGTGATGGAGAGCGGTACGGCGACCACGTACTGTGCCAGGAACATGCCCATGTCGGCCAGGGCCAGGTTCCACACGAGCAGGTAGAAGTTGTGCTTCTTGTGGAACTCCTCGCGGTGCTTGTAGAGCACCGCCAGGACCACGGCGTAGCCCAGAGCTCCAATGGTGCTGAGACCGAAGTAGCTGAGAGAGGCCGTGAGACGGTTGGCCAAAGCCGGTTGGGCCATCACTTCGGATCGGAGAGTTCTGTGATTCCTTCGAGGCGGCGATGATTTGACAATCGTCCGGCCCGCGCGGATATCGCGGAAACGGTAGATTGGAAGTTGTTTGTCCGAGGATTTATTTCCAAGAAGTTTGCACTCTTTCGGTGACGTGAAAGTGCCCACGCGCCCGCAGCTGCCGCCGGATCTCACGATAGCTCAAAAGTACCTCGGCATTATCTGCGAATCAACCTTCGACCAACGACGAATGCCAGGAAAAGACCTCGGCGCTCAATCTTTTGTTTCCACCGAATGGAATTAAGTCTCAGTAGCAACCTGTTAGGTCTCACAGGCGTCTTGGAATTCATGTGATAACACGGAGTTCCCCATTCCATCAAGGAAATTGGACTGCCGGTGGGAATTGGAGCTTGTCCACCTGCCCTCTCTAATGTACCGTACCCTTCACGTGTGTTTTCGCCGCTACGCCGCGCAACATTCTCAGCGAATCCGAGAAGCTTGCCTTTCAACTTAATCTAGTGATCGTTCGCCCGTCGGAGAGAAGCGGAATCTACTGTGAGATATGAAATGCGAATATTTTCTGCGAGTGCTGCATACATGTAAACCCTTTGCGTCGCCGCTTCGGGCGACTACGATTCACTCCCACCGATCGACGTCGTCGACTTCACGACGCGGACTCACTCTCTTACGCATGTAGGCGCAAACGCGAGGGAGGAGGCTCAACAAAGATCGCCCTACATCCGATTTCTTCTCGCGAAACTTCCGTCCACGCGAAACGACACCGTAAGACGCCTGAACACTTGCAGGCATATCGAAGAGTAGGTGTTGGGCAGACACCTTATTAATTCGGTGTGGTTACTGCAGTCGCCGTTGTAAGAATTTCAAAAGCGCCTCATCGTTTGCCGTTGGGTGTTATGTCGCACACTGAAGGAGGCGCCGAAGACTCTTCACTACTCCTCGAGAAAACAAAGGCGCGAACAAGCGCCGGAATTTATCGCCCAGAACTCGCGAGATGCCATTATGTCCTCTTCCAACAACAACGCCGCCGTTCTGGGACAGCTCTTCCATCTGACAATCGGCTTTCTTTTGGACAAAACCATTCGTCTGCAGCCACTGGTCGTCCCAGATGCGCCACTCATCTCCACTGGAGGTCGCGTCAACCTCAACTGCAGCTTCGTCGAGGGACGACCCTGCGGATGGTACAGTACAGGGTTCACGGGCGATTCCTGGCAGTTTGCCAAGACACTGAAGAGTATAGACGAGTTCGTCTGGTTCGGCGCTACAAGCACCATCATCACGCCTGGTCAGTCGACGCGTTTGCACTTATTTGCCAATAACATGCTTACCATGAGGCCGTTTCAGATGGCAACTTCGCACTCATCCAAATGAGAAATGCCAGATCCGTGGACCAGTTGACGAGCGAGAGGATTCCATGTCAGACGGGTGTGGGTAGCTTCAGGTTCCGTTTCTGGTCGACCATTGAGCTACCGCTGAAAGTGTGTGTAATCGACGCGCGTCAAACCACAACCCATTGTACTGAACTACTCGATAAGTCGCCCTCTCCAGCCACTGGACTCGTCGCCATTGAAGCTCCTTTTGAGGGAGAGAGCTTTCAGGTTATTATTGTCCATTGAATTTGAAACGGAGTCGCCTTAATTTAGTAAAACTTAGTTTTACTTTATTTATTTTATTTTGCCTTAGTTTGACTTAATTTAAATAATTTTGGTTGAATTTAATTAAATTCAAAAATTTTGATTAATTTAATTTATTTTATTTTATTTTCATTTATTTCAATGTAATTTAATTTATTTAAGTTATTTTAATTTAGTTTATTATAATTTAATTTAATTTAGTTTAATTTAATTTAACTTAACTTAATTTAATTCAATATATTTAAGTAAATTTATTTTAATTTAATTTATTTTGATTTAGTTTGATTTAGTTTAACGTAATCTAATTTAATTTAATTTATATTTAATTTAATTTAATTTAATTTAATTTAATTTAATTTAATTTAATTTAATTTAATTTAATTTAATTTAAGTTAATTTAATTTGATTTGATTTGATTTGATTTGATTTAATTTAATTTAATTTAATTTAATTTAATTTAATTTAATTTAATTTAATTTAATTTAATTTAATTTAATTTAATTTAATTTAATTTAATTTAATTTAATTTAATTTAATTTCATTTATTGTCATTTATTCTAATTTAATTTCATTTAACGTAATTTGACTTATTTACCCCCTAGTTCAACTTTGTATTACTTCATTTAATTGTATTCATATTATTTAATTCAATCTAGCAAAAAAATTTACTTTGCGTTACTCTATTCCATGGTCTGCTACTTCACTATTTGTACAGATCGCCATTGTTCCCTTCGAACAACAAGGCTTCATTGCCATCGACGATATTTCTTACGAGTACACTCCCTGTGATCCAGCCGCGCGGACGACCACGACTACAAAGGCACCGCAGCCACTCTTGCTATCCACATTGGCTGACAGACGTCTGGGAGAGACTATCACAAGCGGCGAAGACCTTTTCTGTTCCTTCGACAACAAGTTCTCATGCAGGTTGCAGAAATTTGTTCATTGCACAATATTTGCCACAGCAAAATGGGCTACGTTTTAGATGGGGAGCCGATCACGGCAAGTGGTCCATAGCGGCATTGACTGAAGGTCGACGCTCGGGTGAAAGCGATCCGCTAATCAATTTCCCTGCTGCCATGGCGCAATTCAGCGCTGCCATTCTAGTCAGCGATCCAGTTCCGTGCCAAGCGGCGGAAGCGGACGTCAGTTTGCCGGCCACTTCGATAGCAGCAATTCAAAACCGAAATCACTTTCAGTTCGGCATCAACTGGTACTCTCCCAGTCCTGACACCACTCTGGAGCTCTGCATGGTCGATGTTGAAACTGAAGACGTAATCGAATGCGCGGACAGACTTGAAGACGCAAGCGGTCGAATGCCGGCTTTCGTGAGATTCACCAAGTCGGCGAATCGTCCCTTCGTTGTGAGGAGACGGATTCTACGTCTAGTTGCGTTTTCACGTCTGGGAAACCGTGATGTTTCAGTTCAACATTCTGACGCTTTGGGGAGAAGGCGCCACGAAAGACGACTTCGTCGTCATCGACGATTTGGCCTACTTCGGCCAACTCTGCGATGGTACCACGCAAACACCAAACGCGTCTACAACTCGTGAGCCAAAGACAGAGGTGGCCTGCTGCGCAGAACTTAACCAAGGGTGCGCATGATACAGACCCCTTCAATCTGCCTGACAGGCCACGACGACAACGACAACGATTACGACGACGACGACTGCGAAGTCGACTTCAACGGTAACTACCACAACAACTAAGAAGACAACCACCACGTCTATCGCAACCCCTGCAATCCCATCGTCGACAACCGACGAATCTACTACACGAAGAACGACCAACACACTGGAAGCGACGACGCGCCTTCGCTTGGTGCCAGGACAACCAATATCTGTGACGACCCGTCCCGAAATCTGCAACTCTCTCAACTGCAACTTTGAAGGTGAAGAAGGTTGCTTGCCTATTTAGTTGTTGTGCTGTTTGCTATTGCCACTCCCTCTCCTGTCGGCTTGCAGACTCCCTCTGCAACTACCGCCACAGTGCCTTGGCAACCGCTCAATTTGCCAGGCGGTCTGCGCCCTTTGGCTTCCCACTGAACCGCATAAGTGACATCGTTCCGGGTGCGCTTATGAATATATAGCTCACTTAGGGTAACGGTGATTTACCTCGAATTCAACCTTTGAAGGCCTGAGGACGGGCCACTTCGCCGGTGCGCTCTTACACCCTCGCTGGGGCGACGCCGCCGTTTTGGAGTCGCCCGTGGTCAGCGTCGCGCGGAGAAACTACCTGCTGATGCGCTACTTCAGGGCCACAGTCGGTGGGTTGGGTTACGGTAACTCCCGCATTCAAATCCCCACCTCGGCTTGCGCTTGAGGCGTGACCCTGCGCATCTGCTTCGCGAGTCGGCGCAGCGGCCGGCTTCTGAAGCGGATTACAGCGATGAAACGCTGTCCGTCGGTCATTCCCAGACTGACGGCGGGCACTGCACGGCGCTGGAACAACGCCAGGGTCACCATACCCGCAGGAACGACAAAGGTGACGCTAATGGGACTTGAGAGTGTAATGTGAAATGGAATTAGAAGAAGGGAGATCGACTAAACAACTTCGAACAGTGATGAGCAAAATACAACAGACAACAGACTGCAGTGAACTGTTAATGATTAAGCGAAATAGAGCTCATTTAATATAACCATTATTTCTATTGAATTAATTAAATTAAATTAGGTAGCTGCATTGAACTAAATTTCAGTACCTAAGTAATTTAATGCGATCAAATTAGTTAAACCTAATCTAGATTACAGAAGTCAATTACACGAAACAAAATCACTGCAAGTAAACAAAACTAATGATACCGGCCCAGTATTTAACATTTTATTGAGCAGGTTTATCATTAAAACGACCTCAAAGTTGTAGTTGTCTTATAAGGTACAATCAGTGTGCACGTTATACCATGGCAAATTATACTTATACCATTATACCTTACTTATACCTGGTATAAGTAAGGTATAACATCCTAAATTAGCCTTTGGTAAGGTATAAGTAAGGTATAATTAACCAAGTCAACCATGGTATAAGTATTGGTATAGTATAAGGAAATATTTGGGGTTGGTATAATATAACTTACAGTTATATACCTAACTTATACTTTGTGGTATAAAACGTGGTATAAAACCATCACACTGAATAATACGCAACGAAATTTTGAGCTGTAATGCACTCCAAAAGGGCCTAAAATAGATAAAGTCTCATCCAAATATACTTCTTAGCAAGATATGAGCCCTTTAGTCTAAATGAAGTCCAATTGCATGCAACATGCAACAGCTGTTGCTGCTTTCCTGGAGTGAACTTTGTCATCCACATGGCATAAATTTGGAATTGGCCACTGGTCTGGTATAAGTATAAATTTACAGGTATAATTATACTTATAGGTATAGTATAACAACCGAAATCTGGGACTGGTATAGTATAAGTAAGGTATAATTTAAGATTTTGGGCTGGTATAAGTATAAGTAAGGTATAACAACCGAAATTTGGGGGTGGTATAGTATAAGTAAGGTATAAGACTTGAAAAAGTGGTATAACGTGCACACTGGGTACAATCGCAAAATATATTGCTTCCGTTCAGCTTTACATCCTCGCCCATCACACCAGGAGGGACGGCTCATTTGGTGCCATAGCGATCGACAATCTGAGAGTGGTTCGCTGTACGCAGAAATGAAATTTGCGCGAACATTGATCTGTCAAAGCCAAGACTTCTCGCTTGTGCAATACGACAACGCTCTCACTCCCCTCCCCTTTGCTTTGTTGAAATGGAAACTTCTCTAGTCCATCTGTGTGTCAAGTGTCAACATCGCATTAGCGCGTACGACGCGCCGCGTTACGATCTGGGAATGCGAAGAACGCTGCACGCGCGCCGTCGCGGAATTCCCACAGTCGGTGAGTCACTTTCGTCGCGAGAACAAACGCGACTTCCAGTGCCGCAGAGTTGCTGGCAGAAGTTACCGTCTCGCTGGCTCCGAAGTGGAACACTGTGAAGGCACAATGCGGCGCCTTTTGGTACACACCAGCGTTTCATACAATACCACAATGCATTGTTGTATAGTTGTATAGTATGTTATAGTATAGCATACTATACTATAAAACAATTCCTTGGGCATTTGTTGTACAATACTATACTATACAACAATTGATGGCAGATTTGGCATACTATAACATACTATACAACAATTCGATGCTATACAGCAATGCATTGTTGTATAAAATTGCGGAGTTGTATGCACCAAAATGACGCATGGACGGCTTCCAAACTCAAGTATGGTCACAAATCCTGTGTTTCTGTGGTGGTTTGACCCGATTGGAGGTTGATTTTGCACTGAATAGTACGGCTATACTTAAGTTTCGCGTCTGAAATCACACTCAGGTGACATTACTCGATCATTTCCAGTTTGCCATACGACAATTCATATTGTTGTACTATACAACAATTAAAATTCCAGAGGCCATACTATACCATACTATACAACATTTCATTTCGGATGGTTATACAATACTATACTATACAACAATGCAAAATTCGCGGCCAATACTATACCATACTATACAACAATTAAAATGAATTGTTGTATGAAACGCTGGTACACACGGGGTGTTGTTTACCGTCTCGTGTACTTGTGCGGATACGGCCGCTCCTCTATTCAGCGAGTGAAGAAACGCTCGCCTCTTGTCACTTCGCTGATAAAAGTCGTACTAGAAAGCCGGCGCGGCGTCCTTTCAAACTTTTCGAAAGTGCTGCGCATGAATAGAGCCAATCGCAAATGCCAATAACGGTCCTACTCCTGTTCGGTAGAGTGTTCGGTAGAGTGAAACATAGCGTACGGCGCACGGTACTTCAATGTACAGAAATACAGTATTGTGTGGTGCTGTGTAATTTGCAGGTGCCGCCTCTGGCAACGTTCGCCCGTGACGAGCGCATGTACTAGATATAGTTATTCTGAGAAATATGACATGTGCATAGGTATAGATAGACATGCGAGGTAGGAACACCGAACGAACGCGCCATGTAAGAGGTTTCCGGCTCTCTCAGAGAAGTGGCGCATTGTTGTTGGTCGGCCCCATACATAGTGCGCAGTTCCTGCCACACAGCGGACTTGGCAAGGGCGTGTTCCTTTCGCGCGTGCCCATGTAAAGGCGATTCAATGGCGCCCTCCATTGTGGCGGCGTGACAGAACCATTGTGGGGCCGCCTTGGCGACGACAATGGAGGTTGTTCGCGATCGCGAAACCTGTGTACAGAGTGTTGTATGTAGGAGGTAGGTAGGTAGTCGAGTTCTGCTTCAGCTGCTGCCTTTTCGCGCCTGTTGTCTCGCCTACACGAACTCCTGCCAAATCTGGGTGACGTCGTAAACGTACACTTACATCGCAAGCAACCGTTCTCGTCGAGCGTTGCGCAAGCTTTCTAGGTAGCTTCCCGGCCCCGCCGGGGCCTCGTGTGTGAGCGCGCTTGTTAGAAGAAGCGGAAAACGGCCTGGGGGGGGGGGGGGGCGCCTCGTATCGACCCGGGTCGTCCGTCCGCGCGCTCCAATAGAGGAGAATTCGCCCTCCTCCCCAGATGTGGGTTGGACGGCGGCGGAAGCGCCGCTTCCACTGACAGACAGCTGGCGGGCCCACCACTGTGGGGCGCTGTTGATTTTATGAAGTGACGGAGTGCCAGTCGTCAGTAGCTTCGCCTCACCTCCCGTTCGCGCGTGGGAGGAAGGTGGCGAACCGCAAGGCCGCTTCTGCGCTTTGACTATGTACCTTCCAGCGTGTTTGTTTAGCTTACCTCGCCTCTGAATTCGGATGACGCATTCTCTCTAGAAGCGGCGCTATCTGCGGGGAACGTGCCTACACCTCATCACGCGAACGAAAGCTTAGTCACGCTGGAAGAAGAAGCTGGCTTACGGCACGAACGAAAGTGTGTCTATCGCCAGTTCGCGCCGCGCCAAGCCGCCAACCTTCGCATTGCAAAAGTGAAAGAAAGCGGCCCGGCCGACACCCGATACCGCTGCCAATTATACAAGCTTCACAGCCCCAATTTCGCCTGAATTTACGGTCTCCCCTTTCTTTGTGTGAAAGTAGGCCCGGTTGACTGACAGCCCAGAAAACTATTCCGCTCCCAAGCGCCGATTCGCTCTGCCTCTGAGACGGCTGGCGTCGTCGCTCAAGGTTGCGCGTCGTCCTCGTCGTCGTCTGCGCATTTGTCTTCATACGGCGTCTCTACTGTCGAGTCAGCCGGCTGCCTGCGACGCACTCATAGGGCGATCACTCGTTTAATGGCCCGTCCGCGCACTTTGCCTCGTCTAGACTCCTCCTCTGCCGACGCTCTAATTGATCCTGTCTGCTTTGCCTTGAGGCCATCAGTCTGCACATATACGGAACTTCACGCTTTGTCCTTCTAGGCAGCAATACTACCACCCACTTTGCATCGCGCTAGTATATGTATGCAGGCGACAGACGGCTTCGTTTTCCCTTTCTAGGATGTTAATTGCACGAACAGTTGTTGCCCGTTGTTGTTATTGTTGTTGCGCTTTTGCTTTTGCCGGCGGCAACGTCTAGTTGCAGCTTTGCTATGCCCATCATTGTTGCATCCTTAACCTATGATTCGTAGCGCTCAGCCAGAAAGGCCATACTCGATCTCTAAGTAACTTCAGTCACCTTCCCAACTTTTAGAGCTTTCAAAAGAAATCGAATGTTTACGGTGGTCTGGTCGTGCACCCATCCAATGACGACCGAGGTTCGCAGTGAGTTAGGAGTTCACAGAGCAAAGTGAGCGCCGCCTTCCCAGAGGTGTCTAGGTCGCGCCTAGGGGCCGGCTAATCCTCGATGGCGGCTGGCTAATCCCTCCCTCTTCCTTCTTTGCCTCTGTTTGGACGGCCGAAAGGAAGAAAGAAAGAAAGAAAGGAAAGACGGATCGGGCGCGCACAAAACACCCTCCATCCTCCCAATATGCACGTCGAGATGCGACGCGCAACCTTCTCTTCCCTTCCCAAAGCCACCACAAAGGTCGGCCTTGGCTCTACCAAGGAATGATCCCCTCCCCCCTCCCTCCACCCACTCTCCATTATTGTCCAAAATTACCCGGCTCCCGTCTGCGTGACTCCAAGGCTGATGTTTGATTTGAAGTGCGCGCGGAGAAAGGGGATCGTTCACCTGTGTGTGGAGGGAGGGAGGTAGGCCGCACATGGCGCCGCCTCCCTCCCTTTGTCGGCTCCCGTGGGAACTTCCGCGCCGCCTTTTGATGTCCGCCAGATTGCGTGATTTGCATCTAATTTGCTACCGGCGTCGGTCGTAAACTTGGGATTCTGTGTCCGTTAATGTGCGTACATACGTGGGTATACAGGTAGGCCTAAGTAATCCGTCCAATCCTTGCATTGTAATAATCATCGTGCTTTGTTTACCTCCCTCCTCCAGTCGCCAGTAAGCCACTCAAATACGGTAATCGCTTCCCTGCTGCCTAATTAGCTTCCAGTTTCTCCTCCAGTTGTCGAGAAACACTCCTGCGTCCCCTGAGGGGCGCCACCGGTGGTCGCACGTCCAATCCCTAATTACAGTACATAGGAGGAGGCGAGATGCCTCAGGTGACGCTTGGACGTCCCGCAGGGTCACTCGTCAAGCTCGAGTACCCTACGTGAGTCGTCGGTGTCGAATCCGAGACCCGTCGCTTCGATCTCAGCGTGCGTTTCGAGTCTGCCGCACGCTGCGAGAGTGCGCACGCGGAGTTATGACGCAGCGCCTCCCGTGCGCGATACTACCGTCTAGCCAGACCGTCCGAAACCCGTTCACGAATTCTCTCTGCCGCTTTAGTGTCCGTCGAGTTAGGCGCCGTTGAAAGTGCGCTGCGCGCCTACGCGCCCGATGATAGTGTGTGCGCGAGATAGGAATCATTGTCTGCGGTACAATAGCGCCTCTGCGAACGGCGCAGTTCACTGAAACTAACGTCAGTTACGCAAAAGACTCGTTCCTAACTTCCGAGGCCTTTTATCACTCCTTTGGGACCTTGTTGCTTTTCAGGGCGGTGTAAAACGGACCGCCTTTGTGTCGTAATAGTGTCGGCTCGTGCCAAGCGCCTGTGGAATTGGCGGCCGAAAAAATCGAAACCTATTTCTGGCAGCGGGAGGAAATTTATGGTTCCTTTCGCGTCTGTGTTTAGCACTGGCTAGCTGTTTGTAGTTCTTGTAGTACGTCATTGTTTGACGCCACTTCCCGGCGGCGGCGGCGAAGTTTGCCAGCGACAAAGGCATGTTTACTTTCTTGCGGCCCCTTTCTTTGCCCACCTTGCGCGAGCGTGACCTCTATCTGTAAAACTTCAATGAGTCACGCGAACTTTGTCGTCGTTTCTCTTGCCCACACCCCCAAGTCAGCGGTTGCCGATCGCACTTCGCCCTAAACCCTCTTCGAAAGTTGAGGGCGCCCCGCCGTGGAATAACAGTGCGCCAGCGACCGCGCGCAATCCGGCCGATCCGACCCACCGATTCCGAAGAATGGCGCCCTTCGCTCGATTGATCGAGAAGGCGCGTTTTTGGCGCGCCACAAATCCGTTGTTGCCAGGTAGGGTAATCCCGTTTGGGCGGCGAGGGGGGGGGGGCATACATGCGACGTCGTCTCTGGGAACAGATACGGCAGGCCTTTTCCAGCCAATATTCTGACCTGAGGCAAACGTATGTACGTAGGTAGGCAGGAAGGATCTATGAGCGTTCGTTTTCTGGGTCGTCTGATGTTTGTGGTCTCCCCAAGGGCTTGTTTGTCGTCTGGGAGCGGCGACTGACTAGCTGGCGACTGACAAACAATCAATTCGACTGCTGCTCTGTGTTGTGTCGCTCCGCCTCCTCCCAACAACCCTATTCACTCGTTCGTGTGTGTCCGAGCGGCGGCGGATACATAATTGTGTTAGTGGCCGTATGGCGCGTCGAATTCTCGAGCTCTCGCCGGGTACAGACGTTCCGTAGGCGGTCATCTCCACTGCTCGAACGACTACGGTAGGATCAGATTAGCCCACTTTAATTCGGCCCCTAATGAAAATCCCACGGATTGTGTACGTAGGTCGCGCGGCCGCATCTCATACAGTCTAGCGCCTGGATACCGTAACGACGAGTAGATACGTACTTTCAGTGTCCAAATCGCAGAAAAAAATCCAATCTATTCTACCGACGGGGATGGTTGTGCGCTTCCTCTGCTGACAGCTGTCCAATGGGCGATCGGCTCAAGGCTTTCCACGAAGGCCCAACAAACGGAAAGAAGAAGAAGCGCAGGATGGGCGCCAAAATGTCACTGTTCGACGACAGCTACCAGGCCGTCATGGTGGGACTGGACAACGCCGGCAAATCTACCACCCTGTACAGACTCAAGGTGGATCAGTACGTGCAGACGGCGCCCACAGTAGGATTCAACTGCGAGAAGGTGAGGTGGCCTGGTGTACATCAGAAGTACATACATATATTGACGCGTTACAGTGACACTACCGTACCGTGTAAGAGGTCATACATAGTTGTTGAAATTCCACCTAACTTTCTTGCCTACACTGGGAGGGATGCACCTTCGCCTCTAGAGTTCGACACCCAGATTTGGGAGATTCGTTAGGAACACCCGATTGCCTGCAAGGATTGCTGTTACGGGCTATGGCGCCACACTAGCATACCTAAATGCTAAACAGGACTTCAAAACTTTGTTAACGATTTGCCTTTCTCATTGTGTGGCGCACTTCCATACTTCGTGGCGTAGCCAAGTGTAACCACTCTCTGTAGCCAGTTTCGAATGGACATATAGCTTGGCACAACCGGCTTCGCCATCCTAATCCCCTTCCTTTGCAGTTCAAGCCGTCCAGCGGTCGTGCCAAAGGCTGTCACTTCACCCTGTGGGACGTGGGCGGCCAGGAGAAGCTGCGGCCTCTCTGGCGCAGTTACTGTCGGCAGACGGACGCCGTCGTGCTCGTGGTCGACTCCACGGACCAGGAGCGCTTCGAGGAGGCAAAACTCGAGCTCTCGAATCTCGTCCGGGCGCCGGACTTCCAGACTTCCGGGACGTCGGGCGGGGTACCCGCCGGGTTACCCGTGCCCATACTACTGCTGGCCAACAAGCAGGACCTCCCCAGCGCCCTCCCAGAAGCCCAAATTCGACGGGAAGTCGGCGTGGCCGATCTCGAGGCCGGCAAGGCCCATTTGACGAGAACAATGAGCTGCTGCGCAGTCACAGGGGAAGGATTGGATGACTTTTTCGACGCACTACTGGAACTGATACAGGAGAGCAGGAGGAGGGAGAAGGAGAGGGGAGGGAAGAGGAAGAGCGGCGGAGTAGCGAGATGACGACGACGCGGCCAGGCGTACTGTAGTGACGACTTATGCAAACCGCTACCGCCTAGTGTACACCAGATTTGGCCATGTAGTTGTGCCGCTAGACCAACAGTTGTTCGAGAGTCTTAGCCATCGCTTGCCCGCGCTGCAATCTGACTGATGGATATTACAAGTTGAGCACAATCCGCCCTCGCTGCTATCTCTTGACACTTCGCCTAGCAAGCCCGGTCAAGCTGTGATAGCGCGCTATTCGTTCGAGCCTACAATTGTACGTATGTGTTTCGCAGTTGTGTAGTGGCGTAGTTTATATCGTACCGGAGCGTTCTATATCTGCTCTGTACTGCGTACTACATTCTCGCGAGATCTGAAACCCCTACAATATCGACTCAATAACGATCTTATTCTTCTCACTTCTTTTCACCAAAACCCTTCATGGGGGGCACTTTCCAGCGGTTCACGTCCGTCGGCGGCTGACTGCCGAAAACGTCTAACAGCGCGTCTATAGCTTCGCTGGAGACGTCATAAGGCGAGCTAGACTTCGAGTTGAGCGCTTCGTCCAATCGGACGCGATCTGAGAGCATCTCGAATTCCGCGTCGACCACTGGATGGAGCGGCAACGCCTTCTCCGAATCCAGTTGAAGCAGCCGCTCGTGCGCCGGCTCGCCCTTGGCTTGGCAGCGCTCCACGTGCTTCTGAATGGGAAGAAGAGTGAATACCGTATTTCAGTCAATAAGCGCCTCCCACTAGAGAAAGGTTGAAAAGATACTGTAAATCGGAGAAAGTTCGGACAGAATGTTCGGATAAAACCCATAAATTCCTATTCGGGCATTAAGAAGTTCGGATAGATGCACTCTCAGAGCTAAAGAATTCCTAAGGGGTCGCATTATGAGCATCTCTTTCTCGAATAAGCGCCCCACCTGGAGGTAGGCAGTGTAGCACGCACGCCATACGATATTCATTTCACAAATCGCATTCGCTCTTGCTACGTTCTCCCACTTATCACGCACCCTTATCATGAACTGCTGCAGGGGCGGCACTGGCGTCTTCGAAGGGAATCGAACGCTCTCCAAAGGCCGTTCGCACTCCAGATACTTCCCTTCCTCGCTCCTCGGTATCAGGACCCAGTCTGGTCTGATCAAGTCTTTGTCGAACTTGTACAGGCCCAAATCCAGGCCGCGATAGCGCCACTCGCCGTAGACGGCGCCTTTGAAGAGCCACTGAATTAGTGGGATGGCAGTGCGTATGTAGGGTAGCTACAGTATGCAACGCTTGAGCTTTGAGTCTATCAGTTGGCATTTGGATGGAGGGGAGGGGGGGGGGGGGGATGTGGCTCAGAGGGAAGGGGCGGGGGTGTGGCACGACGCTTGAAGGGTGCTTTAGGGCAATTTAGGGGGGGGGGGGGGCATGTGGAGGTCACACGAAAACAACCAACGACGCACTCTGTCCATCTCGGGTCGGACGTCGACGACGCGCAGACAGCTGGGCTGCGAGGGGAACTGACGCATCCACTCGGTCTTGGTCACCAGACGGCCCTTGCCGAAGTGACGCAACTGGGTCAAGATCTGAAGCGATAAGACAACATAACTGGGTTTCAGTTGATCACACCACTAGAAGATTACAAACCTCGAATAGCGGCTTGCCCTCCGCCAGTGGGTCCAGCGTTCCCATGACTCGAATCACGATGTTCCCGGGCATGGTGAAAGCGTTATACCACGCTCCAGAGTAGTGAGCGCCAGTGGAGTTTGCATGTGAACAAGTAGAGTCACAAAAGAACTCAAATCTGGGCGTCAACAACCCGTTTACAATCCAGTTTCCCACTCGTTCCACCACATAGCTCTGTACTCTCCTTCATACGTTGGCGCAAACGAAAGGCCCATCACAAAACAATTTTTCTGTCAAAACCATCCATCATCATCACTTCTTCTTCTTCTTGTCCTGAGTTCTCTTGAGCCTCTCCCTTCGCTTGAGGCCAGAAAGCTCCTCCTGCAGCCGGTCGACCTCCTGGCGCATGCGGGCCACCTCGCGCACCATGTCCTCAGCGGTCTGACCACTTTGGACCAGCCCTGTAAATCGCGGATTGAGTAAGGCGAGCGCCTGCCAACATGTGGGGTGTAGGCAATGACAGAGGCGACAAATGGCGCCAAGCTGGCGATGGTAGTTCTTCAGAGGCCTTTAGAGGTCTTGAGAGGCCTTCAGAGGCCTTCAGAGGCCTTCAGAGGCCTTCAGAGGCCTTCAGAGGTCTTCAGAGGCCTTCAGAGACTTTCAGAGACTTTCAGAGGTCTACAGCCTTCAGAGGCTTTCAGAGTTGCTTGCTCTGTTGTGTTCTACTAAACTACTGCTACAATAAGCTGAAGTCACAGTGCCCTCACCCATATTCCGTAGCTGGGAGTTGACCGATTTGGGTCGAACGCCGCGCCGGTTGGCGGAGCTGCTGACGACGGCCGCCTTCCTCTCCACCGCCTCGCGCCCGCGCAGCATCTCGTCCATTTGCTGAAACCGTACAAGCACAGTAAGACTATGATTCGATGGCAAGAAATCAATAATTTCAATCACCTTTTGCGCCAGCGTCTGCTCGGAGCGGGCCCGGCGCAGCTGCGCCTCCTTCAGCTGCTTCTCCTCGCGCGCCTTCCGCTCTTTCTCCTCCCTCTGAGTGAGACAGTAAGTGGTTTTAACTTTTATTTTGAAGAACAAACTACCGTAATCCTCTCACCTCGAACAGAAGTGATGACACCCTCTTGATGCCTTCCTCGATGAGTTTGTCCACCATCAGCTGCGTCTCCCGCACCTTCTCGGCGTCGGGGAACATGTGCTGAAGGACGGTAAAGTGCACGCAAGTTTTGGCATTTTGAGCAGACAAAGCGGGTGCGCATGAAATTTACGCGAAACTGAACAGCAGAAGATAGTAGCCTAGACGACGACTCTATAGCGACTTCGGTGTACCGTAACCACTCCGATCAACGCTAGGAAAAGGAACGTGCACGTGGCTTTTCACATTCTGCATAGAAACGTGGATGCGCATTGAATTCGACACCAAATCAAACTGTAGCCGATAGTAGCCTAGACGACAACTTCAAGCTTTCGTGGTACCGTAACCATTCTTCAACGCACCAGGAATCGGTACGAGAGCCAGAGGTAGAGGTCCAGTAGGTCGAAAACGTCCTCCAGATTCGAGAGGTCGGCCACGCTCTTGGGTTCGGCGAAGCCGTCCAGAAAATCGAAGGTCGACGCCATCCACTCGTAGGTGATGGGGTCTCTGCAGGAAGTGAAGGGTTACGGTAGAATACGTGAGGCTTTCGAGCGCATTTGTGATTTCTGACTTGTGCCCAACCTGGTGGAGAAGCGGCGGGCGATCTTCTTGAAGCCCATCAGGATGGTGTTCGACTGCATGTTGACGGGCGAGAGGCAGAGCGTATAGCGCTCCTGAAAGGAAATTAAAACTTCCGCTATTAGAATAGGACGAAATAAGGCACTACGAGCAACCAGTTCGAGGCTCTCAGCGTGGTCAAGATCGATTGTTGACGCCACTGCAGCAGTCGAATTTTGTGGGTCCAGGTTACTATTGCGATCAGACATGTTTGGAGGGCGCAACAGAGCAGTCACAACTGGGGGAGTGGGACTAGAGTATCCAATTTGTGGCGTACGCGCCAACAATCTTCATGACGCACCTTCAAATCCAGCTCCTTTATGGGGTGCAAGATCTCTGCAATTTCCCTGAAGTCGTTCATGGGGCAGAGGAAGTAGAGGTCGTCGTTGACGCTGCACATCTCCACGAAGACGTCGATCAGGCCGACGAAACTGAGCGACTTCAGGTGGTAGCTGAACGTCTCTATTTGCTCGTAGGTGGGGAAGATGCCCGCTCGCGTGATGGCTTCAACTTCGCCGGAGAGAACCTCGTGCAGCTTGGGAAGATGCTCCAGGCGCAGGGTCGTGATCTGCAAAGAGGAGACAGAAAGGCAGTGGTGAGGGGAAAAGTGGTCAAAAGTGCGCTTGGGAGGGGGTGGAGGGCTTCAGAGGAGATTTGGGGGGGGGGGGGGGGGGTGTAGGTCTCGGCTGGGGGGGGGGGGTGGGGGGTGGAATCGGAGGTAGCCCAACCCCCCTCCCCACACCCAATTGCGCCTATGGACGGGCTCGAAGGTTGCAACTCGCAAATGATCCTCATTTTCACTTTCCTTTCAAAAGACCTAGCCATTCACCCTCCCAACCTCCTTTACCATCCGTACCCACCTCCCCCTTCTCAAAATCCGTGCCGTATCTGCCGGCCCGGCCGCCGATCTGCAGCGCCTGACTGGTGGTCAGCGGCGCCTTTTCCACAGTGCCATCCATCCGGTTGGTGGGCTTGATCACGTCGTGGAAGATCACACGGGAGATGCTCAGATTCAGGCCCATTCCGATGGCGTCTGTGGCCACCAGCACCTGAAAGGTTGAATCGAATGTGGAAAACCTCTGAAGCGCATGTGTAACTTCTGACACGCAAGTGACACCCCTGCAACGCATGTGACACTTCTGAAACGCATGTGAAGCCTCTGAAGTATACACGTAGAACCTCTGAAGCACACGTGAAACCTCTGTGACACACGTGGCACTGGCACATCTCAAACGCGAGTGAAACCTCTGAAACCCATGTGAAACCTCAGAAACGCCACCTTGCAGTTGTCCTCAGGGTCGTTGAAGCGGGCCGCTTGCGCTAGTTTGGTCCCTGGGGGAAGACTGCCGTAGATGACGGCCACCTCGCGACCCAGGGCCTCGATCTGAAGCAACGGCGATACCGAAGTAGTGAAACTCTAGAAATCAATACAACGCACCCAACCCTGTACTACACACTAACTTTGGCGCTGGTCTCGAATATGGCCTGCTTGTTGAAGCAGACGATGCAGTCGCCGTCCCGCAACTGCTTCAGGTCCCCCAAGGGCTTATTAGAGACTTTCAGAGGGGAGAGGCGGTGGTAGCGCTCCACTTCCACTGTTTCTCCCACGGGTTCTAGTATGGAGCGGACTAGAGAGAGGGCAGCCTCCTCGCCGCACAGGTGGACCTGAGAGATAGAGAAAGAAGGGTGGCAATTGGCAAGTCTTTAGAACCTGAAGCGCCGAAGGTTGTCAGTATGGCATTCACGACATGGGCTCTCGGCGTAAGCGTTGTCAAAAGTGAGAGCCTGGGATCGCCAGAAACTAAGGCAACACCTCACGATTGCAAACAGTAGCCACTCACTGGCCATTCAACATATAGGAATAACAACAAAGTCGGACGAGCTCTGTGGTGGCGCTTCAGCCAGCAGACTAACTTTCGTCTTGCATTGACCACACTGACGCAACTTTACAGAAATTGTCATTCGATTCAATTACAATATTGAAATCGAATTCACCAATGGTACACCATGTACCTCGTCAGCACAGACTCCCAGCAGGGCGCGCGTCCAGGCGTGGCCCCTCTGCAGGTCGCGCACCATCTGGATCTCGTCGATGACCGCCACCTGCAACGATACAGCGTCAAAATTGATGACAATTTCGAAACAAAATAATGCAAAAGAAGACAAATTGTCTCCGCTAAACGTCGCCAAAGTGACACAAAGTTTCCTCGCAAAATGCCGCGCAAGTGGACAAAATTACCCCACAAAACGCAGCAGAACTGGAAAAATTTCGCCACAAAAAATTCCGCGAAAGTAGAAAAATTGCGCAAAAATGCCGCGAATGCGGACAAAAGTTCGCCACATAAAATGCCGCGAAAGTGGACAACATTTCTGGACAAAATGCATTTCAAGTTACCAACAAAATGCCGCAAATGCCCCAAAGCTCAAGCACCTCCACTCTGTGTCTGGTGTTGAGCATCTCAATGGTGCAGGAGAGGTGCTTGGACTCGACTTGGCGCGTGGGGTCGCCGAATTTGCGCTCCTCCCCCGTGACCAAATCGCATTTGACGCCCTCTGCATTGGTTTTGTAGAACACCTAAAAAACATACGGTAATTTATGACAAAATTTGTACGCTTTACACATGAAAATATGTGCGCACGCACTTCGCTGGCCAGCAGTTTCAGAGGTCCGCAGTAGATGCCGCTTTCCCCTTCGCGAAACCTCTTGAGCGCATGGAAGGTCTTGCCGCTGTTGGTGGGACCTACACAGAACAGGTTTCAATTGACATACCGTGAATACTCTAATAAGCCCCCACCCTCCAATACATAGTAGGTACCCTCCTAAAACCAAAGGAAATTGAAATCATAAGCCCAAGGGGAACACTGTACTTACTACTGTTCTTCAAACTTCAAGCAGACTCTACAAACTTTCAAGAACTAAATACTATGCTTTCACCAACCTGCGTGGTAGATGACTTTGCGCATAATATTTCTGGCGTCTTGGTACCAGTTCTGGGGTTTGGTCAGGTCAGAGATGTGCCTGAGATCCTCCACGCTCTCCAGATAGGGAAACACCTGCCAGGGAGGGAGGAAGCGATAGAGTTGCGACGCGCGTCAGCAAAAGACGCATCCACTCAACACATCCACACTGCCCTATACCGGCGCTAGCTATCGTTAACTATTATGACGCCGTTCGCGAATCTTTTCACTTACGCAACAGTTACACACAACTTCTACACACCTTCTTGGCGTGTCTGACGAAGTATGGAAGCAAATCATCCACATGCGTCGTGGGCTCGTCCTCGCACAGATCGGCCAGTTTCACGTAGAGCTCAGGCTCACGCGCTGCCTCGGCAGATGTCGCGTAGCGACGAAAGTCCACAAAAGCTTCCTGAATTCTCAAGTGGAAGGAACCGCCTAGAACAATTTTGTTCCTTGCAAGATGCAATTCATCCAAAAATGCCAAATTTTGCAACAAATTTTCAATCGGAAATCGTCATATTCGACAACACGAACCTGGAATTGTTTTCGACTGAGCGCGTGCTCTTCGCAGACGACGTTTATCACCATTGGGGAACGAGCAAAGTTGGCCAGTTGCGTGTAGATCCGGTACTTGTCTATCTTCTTGCCCGCTAACTCCTCCCCTATCAGGGATTCCTGTATACAATCAAAATACTTCCAAATTGACTATAAACTTCCAAGTTTAGCATGAAACGCTTACCTCTCCCAAATAATTGTCCCTCGTGAGCCGATGAGACACCTTTATTGGCTCTATTCTCTCTTCTAGAACTCTAAACACGTCGCTCTCGCTGCTGGGAAGATCCGACGCCAAAAATCGACGGTTTTCCGCCAAATTCTGTCGCCATTTTGAGCAGCCTTTGGCAAGATTAACTCTGAGTCTCCCGGAAGAAAGGGAGCTCAAACTACGGCCGAACACTGCAAAACTGGTTGTGGGACGACAAAACCCAGCCGACATCTCACAATTATAAAGTTTCCTTGCAAAAATCTCCTCAATTTGCCACTTTCTTCGATTCGAACAAAAGCACTGGATATGCCCCCAAACGTATGCCTAAGGTGTGTACGTCGGCATCAGGTCTAAGTTTGTCCTACGGTAGTCGTACTTTCTTTCTTTCATAGCGCACCGTTGTTCGACGTGTTCAAAATGACCATTTAGCAAAACACTTTATGTGTAAAATTATCCGGCATATAATAATACTGTGACGTAACCTAGCGATTTGAAAATGATTCGGTCGGTTTCTTGACTCTATTTTGCGTTCGCACTGGGGAATCTACAACAGCCTCTCTAGCCAGTTTCAGTACGGCTGTAAATTCACAGATCGCTGTTCTGAAGCATCGTGTCTCCTTGACAAGTGTCGAGGTCACAAATCCGGGTTGAGCGCATCAAGTTAGAATTATGGCAGGAAGTCCTTAATCACAAAACTTGCCGAAGCGTCACTGTACATACGCCGAGCTCTACTGGCACGCTGATTTCATTTCGACAGTGAAGTGTAAAACATTTCATCTTCCTACGACGTTGGAGTAAAAAGTTACGTGGTGACGAAGTCGCGTCGGATCCGGGGCTCATCTCCAGATGGCCGAGCTCAACAATCGAGGGTTGTTCTTTCGTTGGAGGCGTCGTTGCGTGTCATTCAATCCATTTATCTTCTCCTTTGTCTCATTGAATAGTCAGTCTCATTAAAGCTACGTTTGTCAAGAGTAAAATGCGGTTTCAAGTGATGCGAGGAAGGACACAGGATTACATCGGCATCACGTCAGCATTGACGACTCGCAAGTGCGCTGCAAAAGTGGCTGTTTCTCCTTCAAATCCCGCTCACTAACGTGCGACATCTGCGGTGAGTGCATTCGGCGCTCCCTCTCGAGCAATCGATCACCCTTCTTGCGTAAACAGAGGCGCGGGCGAAGCGCTGCGTCGGCGTATCTACCGGGTGGTCTCCACTCTCAAGCGATGGCCGCGACGTCCGAAGGCCGCTTTGCGATTTCCGTGATCCTTCATTGCCTATTCGGGTTGTCTCCATTTCTCCAAATGTCGGCACTAAATCCAATCGCTCGACACGTTCAAGACTTCCTGTCGGCGTCGTTCAATGCCACCTACGGACGAGAGTTGAGTACTGTTGGACTGACCGTTTGCTGGTCGGTCACCTCCACGTCATACTACGTTGGCGCCTTCGCTGGCGGGATTGTTTTCGGGAGAATCGCCGACAGAATCGGTATTACCTAGAGTAGGTACGCTGTGCATAAGCGAAGTAGATGGTAGGTGTTAGATGGTTTTATCGAATCCAGAAAATGTTCCTTTCAGGTCGCAAGATGTCGCTGCTAGTGGTTGCCAACGCAGTCTGCATATCCGCGGCCCTGATACAATTCTCTGCAGTGGGTTTCAACCAATTAGAGCTGCTGGTCCTGGGAAGGTTCCTGTTCGGAGCGGCGGCGGGCTTCGCTGGGCTCGTCTATGTGTTCGCCGCCGAGTGCGCTTTCTCGCCCAGGACCGTGAGCGCTTTCACTTAGGATTGCCATAAATACTCTAATAGGCCTAGGGGGGCTTATTGTTTCAACCTCCTTCTAATTTGGGTACTATTGGAGGGTGAGGGCTTATTATAGTATTTACGGTAAATAAAGGACTCTGCATGAAGCTTGTTGAACTCGATATTAGTGATGCCAATTTCCAGAATTTGGTTACTGGGTAAGTACAGATAAGCATACCTAGTTTCCGATAAAACTGGGCAAGTAAAAATAAATTTACCCAGTTTGTACCTGGTTTTCCAAACTGGGTAAAACTGGGCATCTAATCCAGTTAATTTTGGCAATTTCTGGGTAAGTAAGACTGGGTGCGGCGAATTTTCTCGAATGCAAACTGGGTAAGTAAAACTGGGTAACTTCAACTGGGCAAAACCGGGGTAAGTACATACTCAGTTTTGGCAGTTTTGGTTTGCTACCACTACTCCATATTCAGGGCGGCTTCGTCACCACTTTGCTGATCGTCGTCTCCGAACTCATCTCCGCCGCGGGAGTGACTTTGAACTTCGACTTTCTGCTGGGCAACCAGCGGCGGTGGCCCTACTCCTTTCTGGTGCCCGTCCCACTGGCCGTCGTCCACATGTTGGCCTTCTTCTGGCTTCCCGACTCTCCCAAACACCTCTACATCACGCGGGGAATGGAGAAGGAGGCCATCGAGTCCGCGCAGTCTTATCTGGTGAGCGCTTCGGCAGCCGGCACATCAAAGGCCATACAATCATTAACGCTGCGTTCCCTTCCAAGGGCGCCGGTGTGGACTGGCCCAGGCAGAAGCTGGAGTACGACAAGGAGAAGGAGCTGAAGGCGTCCGCCGCGTCCAACGAGGATTCGATGGGGCAAATTCTGCGAACTCGCCACCTGCGATGGCCGTTTTTTCTCTGCCTGGTGACCGGCACCGGCTCCGTCTTCGGGGGAACTGTAGTGACCAGCTTCTACTCCACCGATCTTCTACTGCAGTTCGGCCTTGATGAACGGACCGCCGTTTTGCTTACGGTATGATCTCGACCGGCGTTCGGCTTCGGCAGTGTGTCAAATTGTTTTGTTCTTGCTCCAACCGAAGTCCTGAAACATTGTTTACAATTTAAACACATTGTTCTTAAGTTAATTACTCCTGTCATAGTATAACTCTGAGCCTAAATAGTTGATGTCTGTGCAGTTGCAGAACAAATTGGTCATAGCATTCATAACTTCCCTCACATTGTTTCTCGACTCGATTTCTGTCGCAATGCAGTGGATCATTGCGCAACACAATCGAGCATGTACTCCTCCTACATAATCGTTCCTGCTGTGTTCAGCATGTGGTAATTTGGGTAGAGTGCGCAGTTCATCCAGGACTGTCTATTAAGAACAACTAGTTGTTGCTTCAAACGCCCCTCAGAGTGATCTTGTCCTGTTCTAGAAAGTTGCGGAATAGAACAAAGACTTCTCGTTTTGTTAACAAGTCCCGGGGAACAAATGGGCACGCTTGTGTTCGGCCGATATTCTGTACTGACATTCTGTATTGCACTAATCGTGGATAAAACCCTCCCTACGAAAGGTGGCCGCCCTCCATGTGCCTTCGGTCTTGCTCTCCTTGGTGCTGCCTCTGTCGCGGGCCATTGACCGCCTGGGAAGGAAGCCGGTCTATCTGTTTGGCCTGTCCCTGGGAATCCTGGGCACCTCGCTTCTCTTCCTGTCGGGCCAACTGCACCCGGACGCGGAACGCTGGCGACGGCTCGCGCTGGCCATCGGCCTTCTTCTGGGCAAGCTCTCCTTCGACTTCGGCCCCTACATGATCAGCGGAGTTCTCTCGGTGGAGATCGTGCCCCAGTCGAGTCGGGCGCTCACCGCCGGCGTCACCACCAGCATTGGATGGCTGGCCGCCTGCGCCACGGCTCTCGCCTATCCGCCCGCCTTCCGTCTGGTCGGCTCGTGGGCCGCCCTGCCCCTGACCTGCTTGGGCGTCCTCTCCTTCCTCTTCCTGCTCGCCTTTCTGCCCGAGAGCAACAACAAGACCGTCGACGAAGTCGTCCGAAGATGGAGGGTGACCGGTGTGGAAGCAGAGGTGGCGCAAACGAAGACGCCGGCAGAGGAGAAGAGAGGCGATTGACACAATATGCTGACTACACAGTGCTACAGTAGAGTGGGTAGATTGCTGATACCTCTCGATGACTCAAAAGTTCGTCATTAGTCATCCTACTCTTCATGTTGCTATTTCACATAATAAACTGCGCTTTACATCCTTTAGTAGGTACCTATTGACCGAAATGATATCCCAATGAGAAACGATAGCTGGCGATAGCTTTCACAAATAAGGCTGACTTCCAGCCAACGCCCTCAACTCAACTCACCATCGGCGCAATTTACCAACATGTTTGCACAATCCCCTTCTGACTCTGGCTGAAAGAGCTACCGGCAGCTGTTCTAAGACTAAAGGCGAGCGCAAACAAAGGCGAATTTTCTTGTTCCGGTTCCTGCGCCAGTGACGGTTGACAGCAAAACAAACAGAATTCTCAATCGGGCGCGCGCGCTTCCAAAAAAAATTCAGTTTTGCCGCCCTCTGCCTCTGGTACTCGGTCTTCTTGAGTACTGTGCAGTTTTGTAAGTACAACGGCAATCGTATTCGTAATAACACTGAAATAGAGAAGCGATATTATAATTCATAATTGTTTCCAAAATGCGTGCAACACTGCCGTGCCTGTGCTTCGTCGTAGTAATCTTAACGGTGAATCTCTGTGTGTTTCAATTTTGTGTACCTCATGCGACTTCGTCACTCTTCTTTCACTTCAGGACTGCGCTCTTGGCCAAGTGTTCCCCTACAACAACTACAACTACAATACCGTATTCAACCCGTACAACGTCAACCCATACAACAACAACCTCTACAACAGGGGAATTGGTTACAACAACTACCCATACAACTACAACAATCTCGTCCAGCCGGGCTTCAACACTGTGGGCGCGGGATATTACAACAACCCCTATGGCTTCAACAACTTCAACAATTTCAACAACCCCTACAACTACAACCAGCAGAACCTGCTGAATCCCAACAATCGAGTCAACTACTACAGGTGAACAGGTCCTCTAGTCCAAGCCGTGTTGTTAGTTTGGGAGAAATGCGACGTACAGAGACATTTTGACTTAACATAAACGTTTTATAAATTGGCTTTAACTTGACATTCTATTCTATTCTATTAACCCCAAGGCCAATGAGTTAGTTGGTGAGTTTGGTGGGACCAGGTACATACCACAATCCAGTTAAGTCGATGAGAACGTCAGACAAGTTTCATTGAGCTGTGACAGCGAAAACGTGAGTAAAAATACCTAAACTGCTCTGGTCAATCTTCGTACCTCTCTCCCCTTCGTCGCCGCACGTCATACCTAAATAAATTAAATTTGTTGAATTTCCCTGCATCGAATTTAAATTAAATTTATCGAATTAGACTAATTAAAATAAAACAGATGTTGTCGTGTTCCATTTCCCGTCGAAAACTCCTTGCCTTGCAGCAACGGCTACGTGGACAGTCGAGGGCGCGTGGTGCTTCGGCAGACGGGCACGCTCTTCCCCAGGAACAGGGGCGACGACGACCTCTCCAGCTACCCTCTGGTAGCGGCCGACGAGTTCCGCCCAGCGCGCAACGGCCTGGTCACCAACGGAGGACCCGGCTTCAGGAACTTCGGCAAGAAGAAGTGATGGGATGAGAAGACTATGCAAGATTGGCCCGGAACATGAGACAGAGTCTTTCACATAGAGCGAGTGCGAACGTCAAGTTTGGTGGTGTAGCCCAGATGGTGCATAGATGTGTTTTCCACGTTTGAAGTCGGTGAGTCCGCGACTATGCACTTCCCCTCCCTTCACCAAGCGGTGAGAGGTTGCGCAGTTCCTCTCACACGTCAGATTTTGTGGTCTAAGCCAACCAACCCCAGTTTTAACGTTTAGACAATGGCCAAAATCATGTCCTCATTAAGGATGCGTTTTGTACTCTCCCCCAATCCCCCTCCCTCCCTCCGACAGCTCTCAGCGACCATTTTCTCGGAAGTTTCTCGTTTAATGAAGCCCTGGAGGCGGACGAAAAACTCCCACGCTTGGCCGGTGCACCGTCGACGACGGAATTGGGCTTATTTGTTTTCTTGACAAAGAACGCCTGCCGAGCGCCGTCGAGGCTGAACTTGCACGAGCTCAGCTACTGAGTTACTTACGTTTGTTAGGCCTTTGTGACTTGGTTCGTTACCAACTTTGGACGCCCACATACCGTAAATACTCTAATAAGCCCCCCCCTCGAATAAGCCCCCCCCCCCCCCTCCAATAGTACCCCCCCCCCCCCCCCCTAGAGGGAGGTTTAAATAATAAGCCCCCCCCCCCCTCCAATAGTACCCCCTACCTTATGTACTATAGTACATGTATGTGTACTATAAGGCATACTGTATGCATGTATACTGTACTATAGTACTACTACAACTACTATATGTAGTAAATATACCCTTAGTACATGCTATGTTAAGGATATTCAGTGCCTGGAAGGTATATTCTGTATGGCATACGTACACTTTGTGTACCTTGGGGCTCCGGAAGAGGGGTCCAAATATTAAGCCCCCCCCCCTCGAATACGCACCCCCCCCCCTCCAATAGTACCCCCCCCCCCCCCCCTAGAGAGGGGTTGAAAAAATAAGCCCCCCGGGGGCTTATTAGAGTATTTACGGTAATTAGTCGAGCGGCCTACCGGGTCACTTCGTTAGCGTTATGAAGGGTTATGGAAGAATCGCGGTCGCGGGGTAGGTACATAGGTGAAAAGATTCTTAACGCCTTTACCGGTGCTAATAAACAACAACCTGTTGTTCAATCTATATGAACCTTAAAATTCAGCACGTTTAGGTGCGCGTACTTGGTGTACTGCACGTTTACATACATTGTACAGTACGTGAGGAAGAGAAAAGGAGGGCACGTAGGTACGTACGCGTCCAGACGAAACCGTCGGGCGGAGCGGATTTAACGAGCTTCCCATTTGGGATATAAAAGGTTGTTAACAAGAGTAGTTCCTTGTCTGTCGCCCGCAACGTGTACAAGTCGCGTTGAGGCTGAGTGCAACACCTTTGTTTTGGGTCACATTAGCTCGCTAGCCGGAGTGGTCAAATATCAAGAAACCAACATGCCAGGATTTCACTATAATTGCGCCAATTAAGATTGCACTGACGTCGGCCCACCGTCGCAGCGGGGAACAAACATTTCCTCAGGACTTCCGCAGCGACCCCGCAAGCGAAGCCCATGCCCCGCATTTTGTTTGCCATTTGATTCTGATATGAAATTGCGCCTTCCGCCGTCGCCGCGTGGCTCCTAATCACAAGAAGCCCACACCGCCAACTGTTGGCAACTTTCCCATATTCTCAATTGACGCGGTGACCCATAATTTGGGTTGACTCACGCGCTCTCGGCGAGCCTCTCACGTCAGAGACTCGCAGCGCGGCCCCATGGGTCGACTCAACAATAACATATCAACTGAGGAAATGCGGCCGTGCGGCGGTTCGTGCCTCGGCGTTTCCTGTTGCCTACTATCTGTCGTGGTCGTCGCCTTCGGCCTGGTCGGCCTGGGCGCCACCTTCGGCTGCTTCCTGTTGAACAGGAGCCGCTCGCTGCTCACGAAACAGATCTACGTCCTGTGCAGCTGGGACTTTGTGCTGCTGCTGACATCCCTGTTCAACCTCAGCCTGGGCATGGTGGCCTACGACAGCAAGCTGGCCTTCCTGGCTAACACCATAGCGAGGATCTGCGCCTACGGCTCCTCCTGCCAGCTGGTCTCCATCACCACGCAGAGGTATACGGTAGATACCGCACTCCTCTTTCGTAATGTAGTATAGGTACGGTTGGTACCGTACTCCTCTTATATGAGGTAGCACAGTGTATGTTTACGGTTGATACCGTACTCCTCCTTTATGGTGTAGTGCAGTGTAAGCTTGGCAGCCAGTGGACGTTTCCTTTATCTTCATTCTCCTTCCCCAGGTACTTCGCCATCGTCACTCCTTTGGCCGAGCGCAGTCGGCGCCGATGGCTGAACGTCGCCCCGATCGCCATCGGTGTTATCGCGTCCGTGGTCGGAGTGGTAGCCGCATTTCTTGAAGAACTGAAGTCCGATCGGTCACTCGGTCCAAAAGGCAGCTCTTTGGCTGGCTGGGTACAGTTCTGCATTGACATGACATTCTTGGGGCCACTTCCCTGCGTCATTGTTGCCGCGTTGACTCTCAAGACTGTCTTGGTATGCTGGAACAACTCGTCACAGAAGAACTCGGTTCAAATGGAGCTCTCGGAACGGCCCTGCAAGCTGCGGAGGAAGAATTGTATGATCAACAACCGAGAGCGCCTCTAGATACGACTTCGTAGTGCGTGTACTCTACTCCCGCAATTTCAGACTGCAGCAGTCAGACAAGCTTCGCTTCTCATAGCGTTGGAAATGGAAACTCATTATCGCTACCTTCATCTCCCCCCGTTCACCTCTGTAAGTCGGACATAAAATGTAGTGCCTTCCTTATTTATGCCTCAGTCACGAAATCATCGTGCATGATAGTGCCGAATTTCAGATCGCAAGAGCAGCAGCGTGGCTAGCCTGTCATCGACGAAAGTCCAACAGATAAGTTCTCGACGGAGCCAACGTCAGTTACTGCCTATCAGTCGAGCGTGGACAAAGCTGCCATTTTCGGCTATTGCACTTTCGCTGAAGTTCCTACTCATCCATGGTTTGCTGGCAGCTCTCTTAATTCGTCAATTGTTGTCCAACCAAGACAATTCTGGGAAACTGGGCTGCTGCATGCCACATTTTCTGATTCTGGTGGACAGCGCGACCAACTGGACTGTTTTCATTCAGGTGTGACTTCAGTGGTTCCATCCGAAGAGAAATTTCAGTGCATACTCTTAGTCATGGATTGGATTCAAATGCTCACTTCAGTGGAAGACGCCCTCTCCATCTCTCCTGCTGGGTCAAAGGGAGCGGCTCGCTTCCACGTCGGGCTACAGCGCCATCAACCAGCAAGAAGCGACCGCCCTGCTGCAGATGTGGTCCGCAGTGAAGGACAGCGGGTTGGGCAAACGACTGGGAATGACGGTGGCGCTGCAGAACCCACTGATCGCCAGCAGACTGTGTGGCGGCATGGAAAACGCCACAGTCGAGTGAGAGATCTGAGGACTTTGTGGCTTTTCCACTTGTCGCAATGAATGTCTCTTCCAGGAACCTCCAGCGAAGTCGACGCCTGGACGGAATCGGCTTCAGAATCGACGGCTACATCACCTCGGTTCTGTCCGATCTGACCGACCAGATGGATCCCGTTGGATCTCACGTAGGCTCGGTCCAACAGATTTTCAGAACTGAAGAAGGCTTGCCTGGAGTATCGCGCAAGTTTCAGATGCGCGCCCAGATTCGCAGCCTGGGCCAACTCCACTGCAAGCAGGCGGTCCTCTTCCGCACCGACGATTGGGCGCTTCTGAAAGAGGAGCTGGCCAGGCTTCTGCTCCAGGGCAGCCGGAATGCTGCGCAGGACAAGTGAGACAATGAACGCGTCA
>JASAMZ010003921.1:0-67295 GCA_030248115.1 Linhomoeus sp. GSCO2_2 | reverse complement strand
ACAATATGCGCGAAGCTGGGACAAAAGCAAAGAGAAGTTCGACAGTGAAGAAAAAGAGGCGTTTGCGAATGCTGCAGAAATAACCAACGGTGTTGTCGGTATGCGCCCAAATAAAAACCAAACAGAGGAGAGGAGGTGGAAGGACCGTCAGGACGATATACTACCATGTGGAGTGGTGCAGTGTACCGCTATGACACGGCCGTGACTGTCGGAACTGCGAACTGTAGCGTAGCGACCACATGCGACAGAAGGAAAGAAACACGGTGGGAAGTAGCGCAACGAAGCAGAGAAAGGCGCGAAAGAAAAAAACAAAATTGAAAGGCGACAAGCCGTGTTGATAAGGCAATAAGCAACGCGTGATGTGAAAGCGTAGTGTCGCATAAACAGATGCGCTCACTCGAAAACGAACAGCACGCCATTTGTGCGACTCTTGTCCATAAATTCTCCGAAAGAGGTACGCTCCACGTGGTTTCCATCGGCCACGGCGCAGCTGCTGAACAGCGTCCGGTCGCGTTGCATGTAGACACGGTGCACCTCTGAAGCAGCAGCGCAATGTCTGCACACACAACAGAGAATATCGCACAACGACATGCACAAGGTGTCAACACCCACGTTGCTGAGCATGGAACGTCACGGAACCTCGAAGCGTTCGGCCCCAGTCTGGCGTGGGAGGGTTGTGACGCTGCAATTCGCCGTGATTCAGGGGGTGAAGCTGTGGAGTCATCTGAACAGCAGAAGGAATATAAAAGATGAACGTAAAAAGAAAGGATATAGTACCGCAACTAACTGGCTGCAACGCAATCGCACCGACCGACCCACCAATTTTCGCACGCTGCGGTACTTGCGACGCTTGGGTGGTGACATCGCGTTCACGGCCGTGCGGTCCGTCACGGCCCGCATGGGAACGGGATCCGCGTCCACCATGTCCGCGTCGTCGTCACTGCTTGAAACTGCAGATGGGTAGAACGTCCTCCGTGTAAGTCACACGTGGTGCACGAAATAATGAAATGGAAAAACGAACAATAGGAAGTCAGCGGGTTCCTTCCGAGGCAAGTCGGGTGACGGGGCACCGACACGTGGCGTGCGTAGGGAGGGCAGTGCTTGCACCCGCGGCACTTCTTGTGCTGCAGGAAAACGAAATGCATACGTCGAGTAACAGAGAGGTTTGCAAAGCAGAAATGAAACGAACAGCAGCGATCGCCGGAGAATAGCGGCCGCTCTGCCAGAGAAGAATGTATGCCGGATTGGTGGTTTGCAGGTAGGGGGAGGTGCCGAACCTGCGGCAGGTGCCAGTGTCCGCGCAAACTACCAGCACGTAGCGGTTTATCATGTAGCCGAAACCCTACAAAAAAAACCAGCAGTGAAAAGGATCTAGGTAGTGGTGGCAGAAGTTGGAAAGGGAAAGGAGCAGTGCCATGCGCCTCACAGAAACTATCCATTCGCAGCGGCCGTCGGAGGGGAAGGTCAACTCGTCCTGCAGCAACCGAGTGAGAACTTCGGCCGACCACGAACGATCCAGAGCCATCAAGCAAACGTCCTCGGCGTTCGTGCGGTTGCCCAGGAATTCCACGAGCTGTCAAGGAGAACAGTGCCATGATAACCATGGAACAAGTCGCGTGACAACACAACAGTCGCGAAACACGTCAGTTGGAGAGTTGAAAGGAGAGAGCAACGGACGCGGTAGCAGACCTTATGGAGAACCGTGGGCCATGCCGTTTCATTTCCAAAGGCCAAAGTTGCCAACGAGCCCAGGAGAGAGTTGGGGCCGTAGACGTCCGTGACAAGCAGATCGAAGCAGTCGCCCTCGCAAAGGGTGAAGGAAGAATGGCCGTAGCATCCCGTCCATCCAAACGACGCGTCGCAACCGAAGCGTAAGGAGGCGGCAGTAACGTCGTTGTCGCCAGGATTGATACGGTAGATGGGAGAGGAGGGTCGGTGGGACAGCTGGTAAAATAATACGAGACAACAACGAAGTACCAGCAAAGGGCATGATCACAAAGAAGAAATGTGAAAACACACCCGAGGCGGCGGACACGTCTGATGGTAGCGGCAGCGAAGTAACGCGGGCATGTCCGCGTCGTCGTCCTGTTCGTCGGTCGACTCGTCCTCATCGGTTGACACGGAAGCTGCGTCACTGCTGGTGGGAGAGGCGCGCGTAATGGGACGCGATGACACCGCAGCCAAACGATCCAACGCTTTAGCGCCAAGACCACTGAAAATTCGCTGTGTAGCAAAACGAAGAATCCGTTAGAGGAAGGACAAAAAGGAAAACCGCCGCACAAGAGGTAGGAAAGTTGGAAGTGTTTGGCCGGGAACACGCGAGGAAGGTGAACGGACAAATCGCAAAAGCGGGGAGGATTGTCGACTCGGCGGAGAGGTGCGGCTCAGGGACACAAGAATGTATCTGTAACGATGAGACACAATACTGACGCCTGGTGACTGTAAGAGAAAGAACTGGACCTGCCAGCGTCGTAGAACCCGCGATAGTGTTTCATTGCGACGGAACGGCCGCATGCACCGCACAAGGTGCTTGCCGTGTCGCGCGAAGGTCCATTGACCTCGAGGAAGAAATCCACAAGCGGCTTATTGGAGTCGGCAGAGACCCTAAATATAAGGACACTATATGTAAATGTGAGGAGGGGGAGGGATAAACGAAGCACAGTGTACGAACACGTGTACCATTCGGCGGAGTTCTCGTCAGAAAAGAGCACGTAGTCGTGGTCGTACAACACCTCGACAATGCAGTCGCACCTGGAAGTGAAGGGGAATTACAAATTGCACCACCAGTGGCGACAATAGGCAACACGGCGCGCAACGCCGGACACGGCATTAAACATGTGTCACACACACCGCGGACAAATCATGAGGTTCTGGCGAACAACGGCAAAGAATCGCCGAATGAAGTTGGCGGACCCAGCAAAAACGTAGTCGACGCAGTCTGCCAGCTGCGACAAGAGCTGCGAAATGAACGCGCCAGGACTCTACAATGGGGGAAAAACGGATACAATAATTGCGAACAATTCCACCACGGCGTAACGCGCAATACAACGGCTCACCGAGAAGCTCATGTCGTCTGGATGGGTTCGTCCAGCCGCCACGAGGGACGCGTTGACAACGTGGGCAGTCAGACTGGACAACCGACGAGCGCTCTCGCCGTCAGCGTAGGCAGTCAGGAAAGTAGTGAAGGCGCTGGAAAAAACAAAGTCAGTGGCGTAAGTAGTAGAGGGGAATGCCAACACGGGAAAGGAGTCAGAAGAGACAGCGGGCAAAAGAAGTTAAAGTGCGCAGGTAAACAAAAGTGCTTCACAACGACAAGTGCCCAAGCCGTAGCGGAACCGCACGTGAGGAAGGCGCGCTGGTCGTCTGACATGAGCCGGCTGGAGTCCATCAAGCTATCCACGTGGTCGAGAAAGTGCGATCGAAACTCGTACAACGTAGCAAGAAGTTGAAGACCAGCAGAAGCCAAACCGGATTGGGGAACACGGCCGACACTAAAATGACAGTCGGAACACTCGTAAGGAACTCATAGGGAAGAGAGGGGAGACAGAGGAATAAATACCCCGCAGGCAGCGCGCCATCGTCGTCGTCGCCGTCACCAAATGCGTCGGGGTCGTCGAACAGAGGGGCGGTGTCGCCAACCAACAAAGAACCCAGACTGACTGGCTCGTCGGAAGTCATGGGCGACACGGGAGTAGAGGAACGCCTCGCCTTGCGCAGCAAGTTGCCCGCAGCACGCTTAGTCGAAGCCCTCACATCGGGAGTGTGGCTAGCCTGTTCGTCCGCCACAGTGGCAAGACAAGCGGTCTTCTTGTTCCAAGATGCAGCTAAACAAGAAAGTAAAACAGGAGGTAATGGAAAGAAGAAATAAAAATTGAGAATAGAAACAAAACCTTGGCTCACAGCCTACGGGCGTCGCCGTCGACAGACGTAGCAACATGCGACACGTCGCCAAGCAGGTCGCGCCGTAGGCGCGATTGCGCAACCGCACGGTGACTGTGTACTTGTCGGCAGAGACTAGGTCGAAGCGATCCTTGTTGGGACTCAGCTTGGGCAAAGACGGGAATGTCTTGGGCGAGAATTCCTAAGACATAGTGCAGCGACAAAGACGTACACATGCAGCAATAGCAGACGGAAAATGAAGACGCACAAAAACGTTGATGCGGCGGTCGTTTCGATGCGGCTTGACCGTCTTGGTCACTAAGGGCGGCGGTTCATTGCGCTCCACACGCAGAAGAAGCGGCCGGTCGTCGACAGCCCATAGCGACACAGACGATGGAAGAAACTTCCTCGTTTTCTTCTCAGAGGCAGACAGGAAGCGAACGTCTCCCACGAATTGGTAGAGACACGTCCATCGCCCAGTAGGCGAGTTGGCTACGATAGCCTAGGCGGGAATAAGTGATAGAGTATTGGAGGCAAATGAGGCGACGTGTACCACAAACAGTGCTAAGCACCCGCACCGGCGACGAATGGGGAGACATCAAGGGAGGCAAAGTTGAAAGGACAGCAGGAGAGAAGAAAATGGAAACGGAGGATCTGGAATGGAGGAACAAGAAACGGAGACAGTATTACGCAGAAAGAAGCAATCAGAAAGGGTAGAAGCAATCGGAAGGGACGACAGTAGAGGTCGCTGAGCGGAAACAGCAGGCCACAACATTCAGAAGAAAGAAAGTGGAAGCAGCACAAAATGTTTATTCACGAAACGAAATGCAAAAATGGTGCCGTGCAAGCTCGGCGGCACGAAGTCGGGAAAAGGACACAAACGGTGACGACCGAAGCAGAGCGTGGGGATAGCAAAACAGAGAGCAGCAAACGGAAATGGCTACGCAACGCGAGACCGCTTGGACGGCCGACCGGAAGAGGAGCTGTCGTGGCAGCGACGCCGGTTGGAGCAGAAGCCACTGTCGTCTAAAAACAGACCATGTCTGACACGGCAGACGTGAAGAGACAACGCGGTAGCGTGAACAAGGAAAAAAGCACGGACGAACCTTTGGAAGGCACCTTTGCAGACTGGCGCTTCGAGTCAGCGACCAAGGTCGCAGCCTGTTGGTACTGGGCGACATCACCGTCGCGAGGAACACGGTTTTTGCCGGCGTGCAAGATGTCCTCCATGACCTTGGAGGCCAGCGCAGTGGAAGGCAAACTGTCCAACAAAGGCCGGAATGACAGGGCGTGGCGAACGGCCGTGTCGTCCGAATACGGCGGCTATGAAGCAGCGTACAATGGAGGAAAGTGTAGTAGCACACAAAGTAGCCGTGTCACACGTTTAAGGAGGGGGGGGGGGGGTGTGTGTGTTAGAGAGGGGGAGGACGCACGTTGGTTAGAAATGTAACACTAGGTCACTGCAATGAGGGAGTGGTTAGTGCGCCACATACGCATTGGGAAGGTAAGGAAAGTAAACATCAACGGGATGAATGAAACAGAGTAACAACGTCATACCAACCCAATTTTCGAGTTGGCGAATAGCATCGCGGTGGAAGTCATTCCACCGCTTGTGAAGAGACTTCTTCGCGTCACGGCAGACGTTATTGAGCACCTCCAAGTTGCCCGCCAGTCGTAGTGGAATCTGTTTGCTGCGGAAGCCCTCGATCACCACGGCGTTGAAACAAATCGGAAGAAGACAATCACAAGTCGGAAGAGGTGTGAAAATGGAGCGAAGCAAAAAGCAATGGAAAAGAAACCTCAAAAAGACAGCGGCGAACGGGCCAGGTGAGCAACTCAGCGGAATCGGCAGTCGGATCATTGACAGAAGTGTCGCCGCGCGTGCGCAAGGTGGAGAGGGAACTGACAGCCCGGTTGAAGGTAGCCAAAAGCCAACGGGCACACTGAAATGAAACAAAGATAAAACACCAGAAAACCAGAACCAAAACACCGGTGAGTAGGAGGCAACCTCTTTAGACAGGTAGCCGGGGTGCTTGTCGAGGAGATCCCAGACTCCGCGCTCGTCGAAAGAAATGCAACGCCTGCGGTCGGACTGAGGTAGGTCACCACGAGAGCGGTGCACGATCTCCAGCACATCAAGGTCGACGTGGCGCTCGCAGGCAGGAGAAGATGAAGATGCAGTATCGAAGCTGTCGGGGGACGCGCGGTTGATACCGTCGCCGTGCTGGGCATGGGAGGTTGGAACTGGAGCAGCCAAAACCGGCACGCTGGGAGTGTCCGACACGTCGTACTTGAGCAAAGGCTTGGGGACGGGAGCGCGATCGCGACACCGATTCAGAAGGGCGAGAAAGCGCTGAAGGAAGGAAGGAAGGGTAATGGGAGGCAGAAACGGGAAAAAGGAGGAGCGAAACCCACATCGGAAACCAGTGTCGATTGCTGGCCCACAGACGAAAGGCGAGTGGCCGTGTCGATGCTGAGGCGAAGACGCAAAAGTTCCGGGTCGGACGACTGTGCCTCAGCGTAGGAGGACTGACAACGGGCCAAAACTTCCTCGTTGGACAAGAGAAAGTAGTTCGGGCCATAACCGGCGCACTCAGCGGCAGAATAAGTCACGAAGCGCTCCACGTCAGAGCCGGTTCCCAAACGAAGGCGGACGAAAGACGCGAAAGTGACGTTCCGATGGAAAGCGTCGATCTGGAACTGGGAACGCAGTTGTGCCACGTCAGGCGAATGGCGCCACGCATTGTAAGCGGCCCGAAGAAGCCACAAGTCCTCCTCGCCGAAGGTACTAAAAGACGACAGAACACCACAGTGGACAGAGAAAAATGTGCCGTACAACAACAAAAGTGAGCTGACCGCTTGTCCGGATTAGCAAAGAGGCAGAAACGGTGCCAAGTGGAAAATCCGCTGAAGCTGGAAGCGCTATTGGTCACCTCCGTGGGGACTGGGCCTGTGTATAACAACGTCTGGTAAAGACGTGAAAACCGAAGAAAGAGCAGTAAAAAACGAAGCAAACAAACCGAGTATTTGCTGGAAAAAAGCAGCACTTTCGTCGCGCAGAGTGCAGGGGATGTGAGGAGCAGTACGAGTCTTCGAAGAAACGGCGGAGGGGCGCCCTCCCGCAGGAACTGTGTCGGAGGTAGGCACGTCACCGGGAAGCGAAGCGAGGCCAAGGCGCGCCGACACGTAGTCGTCGCTGATGTAAGGAATGACCTCGAACAATGACCTCTGCTGGACGCCAGACGTGCTCGCTGTGTCGACAAGTCCCAAAGCAGACCCTGGGAAGGAAACATCCAGAGATATGAATATGCGGAATACCGACGAGTGAAGAAAGTGAAAAATGTATAAAGCGGAACGGATACACGGAAGCATCGGGGAGGGAAAAGAGAGATCCAAAGTGGAAGAGTAGTAACCTTCCTCCAGAAAAGCGTTTGACGTCTCGCTTTTAGCACGGTGCGAAGGACACGGCCCATGGGATGTGGACGACACCGCAGTTTCACGAAGGGTTCGAGTGACGCGCGACGGCGACAAAGCAGACACCGCGTCGGCTGTGAAAAGAAGAGCAACAATTAAGTGATGCACGGAAGACAAGAGTGCAAGAAGAAGGAAATGCAGACCTCCATCGACGGTGCCCACTGCAGCGGTGACAGAACGGGAAGTGTCCAAAAGTCCCAAAGAGGTGTAGTTGTCCTGCCGAGTACACTGAGCGGAACGATCAACCAGCGTTGCAGTAGCGTCCGCGGGAATGGAACCGGCAAGGAGGTGGAGAAGGTCGTGCAACGCCATATCAGCAGTAGACCCGTCGACCACTCCCAACGTAGGACTTGAAACGGGACGAAGGAGACAGGAACTCAAAGTGCGCACCAGATAGGGATGGACAGCGGCCTGTCGCTCAGAAGGGTCGGAGATAGAAAGAGCCTCGAACTGAACAAGAGGAAGAACACTGAGAACAATAAGAAGAACAGTGTAATGAAACAAAGACGAGGAAAGTAAAGTACGGCAACGCACAATGCGCCGAATTCGAAGTTTCACCACATTGACCTCGCCGCGAAGGTCGGTCAGGGAAAGCATGTCGCGCAAGTACAAGATGTGCAGAGATCTGACGTCGAGGAAACCGGCAATGGACAGGAACTGGCCAAGGTAGACGTCCGTTTCACGCAAGGACCAGGCGGGAAACCCAAAACAAAATTTGTAGAAGAGAGAAGAAAATAATCCAGGAAGAAACCGTTGGAGAATACTACGAACACACCACTCTGTCAACCAAGAGCGGAGCAAATCGTGAGGAGTGTAGGGAACAAGGGAGGACCACGTCGATGGAGGAAGAGAAACAGGTCCAATGTGCTCGGGGTCGCGCCCTTCCACCAAAGCAGTAACTGGAATCGCCGAGTCGCCGTGTCGCACACGAGGCTCAATGGGCCGGTAATCAGACGCCATAATCGCCGAACGTGTGACAGAACGAACTAGAAAACTACGAAAGTAATGGATAGACAGAAGTGGATGAAAGGAATACGCAGAAGCGCACAACTGCGCAGAAAAAAAACGTAAAACAAACCGAGAAGCAGAAAACTGTTTATTTCGGTGGCGGTAGGAGTGCCACGACATCGGGAACAGCAGCAGGGTGCGATGAGAAGAAGAGCAAAACGATGTCGGAAGAAGAAAGAAGCGCAGACGCGGCACGCGCGTTGCAGGAACATAACCAACGGACGGAAAACGAATGTGTAGATGAGCACGTACACCGACGATAATGCAACGCGACCAACGCATTGGTGGAATGGGGGGGGGGGGGCAGAATCGGCAGTACGTTGCACTGAAGTAGAACGACAAAGGGCGAAGAAAAAAGAACATCTGCGCAAAGTACACTAACCGTACGTCGGCGCAGACACGGCGGTGTCGGCGCGAGAACGAAGAAGCGAACAACTGATGCGAAGGCCGTGATGTAGCGGCGCCCATATGGACACAAGCCATATCGATTCAACCACGATAGACCGCAACGAAACACGTCGAACGTGCGGAACAACCACCGAAGGGGAATACCACAGAAGCATGTATGAGGGGCGGAAGCAAGCAAGGCGTATGTATTGAAATCGTACGCGGGAACTGCTATCGGAGAATAAAGTAGAAAGTGCGGCAAACGAGGAAAAAGATCGGAAGGCAACAAAAGCGCAGTTCCAGACAAAGAGGCGCCTTAATTCGACGAAGTGGCATAAATGACGAAGAGCAGGCCAGTTGCCATGGTAGCGCATAACTCCACCGCAGGAACCAGGTCGACACGACCGTCCTGACGCCGTCGAATCCACGAACCGTGAGCAGCGCAGTAGAAGAAGACGTACGAGTGACCGCCTGAAGACAACAAGCGGTAAAGCGGGATGTAGTAGTCCATAGCAGAGGGAAAACCAATACCGTGGCAAGAGTACGCAGCAACGAGACGGCCCCGCGAGCGGGAGGTAGCAGGGGGCGTCCCAACTGTCGATGGTGGAGTGGCAGACGGCACGACATGGTCGTCGGGAAGGCCGTGCTGGAGAAGTTGAAATGGATAGGACAAAAAAAAACCAAACTGGAGGACGGGATGACAGGAGGGATGGAAAATGAGCACAAACCTCGTAGGGACAAAAGAAGCGCGTCGAGCCGACAGCGTCGTCAGCACCGGCGGCGACGGCGTCATCGTCGTCTAGTGCGGCCCTGAAGCACGGATGAGAATGAGAATGAAAAACAACGAAAGGAAAGCTGAGTAATAGCAAGTGTTTCCGTAAACCTCATTCGCCGGGCGCTGAACAGGACGGAGAAGTCGATAGATGGAATGGCAATAATGGGTGCTTCGACGCCTCTCGGGGAGACGCAGTAGCGGTCGAAGTAGATGATCAGGTACCTACAGGGAAGTCGTGTAGGAATTGAGAAGCACAAAGGAAGCAGAGAGAGAGAGAGAGAGAGAAAGAGAGTGAACAACTCACGGGGGACAGCGGAGCAAACGACGACAAACCACTGGGTCATCAGTAGAACCGCACGGGCAGGGTTGGACGAAGAAGTGACGATCTTGGTGCGGCAGATAGTGGTGGAAGAGAAGAGCGGTGGCAGTCGCCAAAGCAAATCTAAGAAAAGTAAGAAGTAGTAAAGCCGGAGAAGAGAAGCAGAGAAGAAGTAGATATCAGCGAATCAAAAACGAAACAAAACCAAGAAAGTCAAACTAACCGGTCGGGATGGAATGGTACGACCATGAGGACGTCCGACGTAGTGCGTCTACGAAACTCTGTACCGCATCTGTAAAAAGGGCGTATAGTAGAACACATTGGAAGAGAAGCAAAACGAAAAAATGAGTGACTAACTGGACGCAAGTGGCCAGCAACTCCCACTCAAAGGAGAAAAGCCTGGACACGGAGTTGACGGGCAGGCCTAAAGTGTCCAAGTCCCGAATGATCGCCAGAAGCAGTTGAACGAGAGTCGACGGTCCGTCCTAGGTATAAGTAGAGAAGCATAAAGTGGGGTGAGGGCGGAGGAGTGGATGGACAGCGAAGAAAGGAAAGCAAAAGGAACGAACCATAACTGTGCCTCCGGAGCCGAGACCAAACGCTTCTGCGCAACGCCGCACCAAGGAAACGTCAGCCGTGTCCCACGAAGGCATATCCACGAACACTCTAAAAGAATAAGACGAATGAGAAAGACGAGAAAAGACATTGTGAACATGGAGGTGTCATACCGCCAGCGCTGACGGCGAGCCGAATCGTCGGCCGGAAAGTCGGGAGCCATAGTATGAGCAAACTGAAGGATGTCTTGCAGCAGCGGACAGCTACGCAGCAGCAACAGGGACTCGTACACGCCGCGATCCTCGGGACAAATCTACAAATCGATGTGAAGTAAAAGAGAACGTGGAAATGAAGGTGAGTAGAAATGTGGAGGAAAAGTAGCAAGTACCACGGCAGTGGAAGGAGTCACTACGGCAGCGGAAGTCGGAGCTGGAGCAGCAGGTGGAGACACGTGACGCGGTGTCGGTGGATGAAGAAGAGAGGCAAGGGAGACGGGCGACGGAACTGTGTCGGAAGAGCGCAACGACATCCTGTGCACGGGAGTCGACTGACGGGAGCAGAGCGACGAAGTGCCTTGACGCGAGGAACGACCACGGCCACTGACACGGCCACCGCGGCACGCAGGGGACGAACGGCGGGCGGAAACAAATGGGAAGAGGCATAAAGACATTGAAACATGGAGACAGCAAAGGCAGCAACCACAACAGAAAAAGAATAAAGAGGCGCAAGTCACTAACCGGCAGACTTCTTCGCACGGGTCTGGGAAGAAGCAACGGCACGGCGGCCACGGCCACAACGGCGCGAGACGGTACCACGAGAATTCGGAGACTGCGGACCCACAAAGGAAGGCACCGCTGAAAGTAGCACTGGCAATGCAGCAAAAGCAGGGACACGAGCAATGAAGATTGTGCAAAGGTGAAGCCTGTAGTCCACAATGTGCGGCGCTCACCAGGCGTTGAAGTAGCGATAGGACGAAGGTGGAAGTAGAGTGACGAAGCGGTGTGGTAGTCGTTGCCGTGGAAGCGAAGGCGTTCTCCGGACGACAGAACGCAGTCGAACTGGAATGTCGACACCAACAGGGGTGAAATGAACCGAACCGTGTCCAGGCGCAAAGGAACCTGAAAAAACGACAAGAAATATGGTGGATTGCACGACAGAGAGGCACCATGGCGGAATGTCAACAAAACGTCAGTGTGGCAAGGAAAGAAGGGAGGCGGAAGGGGAAAAAAGCAACGACCGAACCAGAGTGACTAAGAGAAGATAAGAGAGAGACGAAGACAAGACCGAAATGTAGTATGAGAGCAGTGCGGTGTGCGGAACAGGAATAACAAGCACGCTAGCGGTGACGCGAAAAGTGGAACGCAATGGTAGTAGGAAAACTGTGGAAACTGGAAGGACTGCCATGCAGTGGCAAGTCCAACGTGATCAGAAGATTGGGCAACGAATACAACACCCGGTGCTACGAAGAACCAATCGACGTGTGGGAGGGCAAAAAGGAGATCACCAAGGGAGTAAAACACGACTTCCTGGGAGAGTACATAACGACCAAGAGCGCCGTGTCACTACACAGACTACAGCAAGTGGTCACCAGCACTATGAGCAGCAGAGATCGCAGCGCCGTGAGACACGTGAAGGAAGGAAGGGGAAGAACGACAACCGTCATAGAACGACACGTCGGGACGGCACACATTTTCATCGACGGAGCTCCGGTGCCGGATATTGACAAGATCGTGCTGCACGAGATGACCAGTGAAGTGGAGAAAACCCTGTACGAAGAAGTGGTGCTGGAAACCGTGTATCTGCGATGCGAACCGAAGGTAAGCGGCCCCATCCCATGAATTGTGAAACGCGCAAAGAAAAAGAAATGGCTATCCCTATGACAACAGGACGCGCTAGAGAGAGTGCGGAGAAGAGGAAGAAGGTCGGAAGAGGGGTACACTATCGCAGGAATGGAGGCTCTAGGAAGAGGACACGACAGAGCGTTCAGTGAAGCGGCAAAGAAGACAATCTGGGTGACGGACAAGGAAGAAGAAGACGTGTACGAAGAAGTGGTTGAGTTCTTCAAGGAACAGGCGCGACCCATTCGGAGACTAACGACGACAAACGAGGAAGAGTGAGGAAAATATGTGACTATTGAGTTCGGAAGACACACGCATAACTAGCAATAGACGTTAGGTAGACAAAATGTTCAATGGATGGATGGCAAAGGTAGTAAGACAGCGCAACGTACGCAGCATGATCGAGAACGAAAAGTATGTGTCGCACAGTGATGAGAAGTAGATGAGAAAAGAAGAGTTGAAAGAACTCACGTCGCACAAGACACTGCCGATGTCGGAGAACGTCAAAGCGTGAAGTATCAGGCGAACGACATTTCCCGAAGGGTTGTAGTGCAAACTCCACTGCACGGGCAGAATGCCGGTAGGTATGAAGCGAAACAGCGAAGCGCGACCCCGAGAAGGCGTAATCGAAGTGAAACCACGAAAAGAAGCAACTAATTTGTCCATTGTCGACAAAGAAAACATGGACAATGTAGCGCCACTTGGGAAAAATCCTCAATTTTCCCGTGAGGAAAGCAGAACAAAGAAAGCCGAAGTCGTCAACGTATACCGTTGATAATATGCAAATGCAAAACTTAGACAGCAAACCGTACAAGACAGCAGGCAATGCAGGCAGAAATGGTGAGCATAAATGGAAAAGTAAAGCAGAAAAGAAAGACGAAACCTGTTGGGTAGCATTGCGATGCCAATACATCATCACTGTGCACCCGCAAAGCGCATAAAACAGTCAGAAATAAAGCGTCGATAAAGTGCCTGCAAACAACAGTCGTACAAACAATACATAATAGTGACATCATAAACCATTTCCAAACAGCGTTCCCGACCCGACAAAAGTACTGTACAAGCGTAATTTGATGCACACTGCTAAAATGGCCACCGATAGATCAGCACACGCGGAGCATGACTTCCGCACAGCCGTCAGCAGTACTTGGACAAGTTAACGATAATTATCAACACAATTTAACAATTAATGACACTTGATTGGCATTATATTTTTTATTTACGCAATTTGTTAATGAAATAGATGATTAATTTAATTAAAGTTTGTTATTGATTACTTATTCAGTTTGCTTCAATTTAATTTAACCTATTCTATTATGGGGTAGCTTATTTAATTTAATTAAATTATATTTAATTTTATTTAATTTATGATTTATTTTATTTTATTATATTATATTACATTTTATTTTATTTTATTTTATTTTATTTTATCTTATTTTATTTTATTTTATTTTATTTTATCTTGTTCTATTTTGTTTTATTTTATATTATTTTATTTTATTTTATTTATTTTATTTTATTTTATTTAAATTGAATTGAATTAAATTTAATTCGTGAATTTAATTTAATTTAATTTAATTTAATTTAATTTAATTTATTTTATTTTATTTTAATTTAATTTAATTTAATTTAATTTATATTACCTATTTTTGCTTTATTTTATTTTATTTTGATTTACTTTGTTTTGTTCTCCGTTATCTTATTCTATTTTATCTTGGTTCATTTGTCACATGTCACACGTCCTTATTTAGCTCAGAGGTAAGTACGGTACATTCGAAGAGCAGTTTCACCCACCCAGTAAGGAAAAATACATGTCAAGACGAAGTTATGGAGATACTAATTCGCAGGATTTAACAACACACGAGTGCCGCGAACGTCTTTGGCAGACACTGCGCAATGCACTAGTGAGCACAACTGATTCGACTTGAATTTATTCATTTACTCCTTTGTCGTCGTCATCATCGTCTATGAAGTGACAGGTGACAATACGTGTGGTGTGGAGTCGACACGAAATTCCAGTGGCATTATTGGAAATCTGTCCAAGGTAATAAATTAGCATGTAAGCGAGTACACTCCATTGAAAGCTATTTTTGATTTAATTAACAAGTGTGCCAAACTAACTGGTCCCACAAAAACTAGGTACATAGCGAAGAAAGAAGACCCGGAGTATGGTTAACGAAAGGTCGGCATTTCTGCTACTTCTGTCGACGGCTGCGGCAGCGGCGGCGCCAGCGGTCAGCGACGTCGTCTGCAAGCGCGTCGTCTCGGAGAAAGACTGCCTGACGAAGAGGCCGCTTCGACTTCCGATCCAGAAGTACCCTACCGATTTGGTCTTCATCGTCGACGGCAGCAGTACTCCTCTCATGAGTGGCAAGTTGGATTGCCAACTCCATCGAGAGGGTGTGCATGTGAAGCCCAAAGAAACTGCTCAATTTCAGCGACGAAGCTTCTGTTCGCCACCATGGCCTGCTACTTCGTCGAGGTTTTCAACGGGACGAAGAACAGCAGGCAGGTCAACTGGCCGCGCCTTGCCATCTATCCTCTCCATATGACGGCCGAGGAATGGACGAGAAGCGAGTATGACGATGTCATGTCGCGCGGAGACTTCATCAAGAAGATGAAGAATTTGCCTGCAAAGAGTCCCGAACGGAAGAAGTGACAAATCGGAGAATTTCCAGTGCTTGTGCCGACCGCAGATATCCGCCTTTCTATTGCAGAGACAGCCTGTGTTCGGCCATCGACGTTCTGTCTTCCACCGAGTGGTGGCGCCCAAAGGCTGGAAGGGTGGCCGTCGCTCTGCTTCACCAAATGTCGTTCGGCAGAGAGAACTGTCACGACAAGGACAAATTACGAGCAGCGATCGGTACAGCCGCGTCCCGAATCCAGCTACACCTCATCCCTGTTGGAGGAAGGACGCAAAAGAAGACGGCTAAGGTCGTTGGACCTTTCAAAGACATGTGGCATAGTCAAGCCTTGTGCCAGCTGTTCCTCATCGTTCAGAGTATTACATCAAGACAGCCGGTCGCTTACTTCGGCTCCATTGGGGAGATCTGCAAGCTGAAAGGGGACGAGCATTGGGTGACAGAGGAGGACAAGAAGGCGGCAAGGTTGCAACCTCTGCTGCTGCTGGCCGGAGAGTTGCTTCAGGCGGGAGCGTTGCAGGCCTACGCCAAGGCAGGCACCGCTGAAACGGAGTTGCCACCGACAAAGGAATCCACGACAGAAGCTACAGCAGCGACGAAGGTTACAGCAGTCAGCACGAGCGGCGCCGTCACAGAGTCTTCACTATCGGTAGAGCCGCCGCTGCCGCCGCCGTCGCCGCTGCCGACGATGCCGCCGCCGTCGCCGCATCCGCCGCCGCATCCGCCGCCGTCGCCGCATCCGCCGCCGTCGCCGCATCCGCCGCCGTCGCTGCCGCTGACGGATTCAACTGCGACCGAAGCGCCAAGCAGCACAACTCGGAGATGGACCGTCGACACGACGACAGGCGGCGGAGGAGAAAGCAGCACGAGCAGGCGAGCAGTCAAGGTGACAGTATCAGCGGTTTCGCCGACTACCGAAGGCCAAACGAGCAGCAGAGCAGATGCCACAACTGGCAGCGGGCAGCCGACGACGTCAACAGAGGGTGAGGAGAAGGGTTTCTTCGCGAGCTACTGGTGGGTGCTAGTGATCGTCGCAGCGCTGATAGCTCTACTCGTCGTGGGAGTCATCGTCGTCTTCGTCTGGCGCAGAAAGAAGCGGAAGCCAGAAAGAGAGCCTCCGGCTATAGTGTCGGCGGCAAAATACTACGACGACGAGGACGAGAAGAAATCCGTCTCATACGTCGAGAGTCCTCCAGAAGGAAGCGAAGAGTGGTACAACGATGAAGGTGCAAAAGCCGAAGGAGGAAGGCGGCAAACGGCTAGCGAACGCAAGGCCGCCGCCCTGATCAGTGAGGTCACCGAAGAACCACGGAAGGAACCGGACGAGTCGAAAGATAACGCAGACGTCTCCGAGAGCCAGGACGACGACGACGACGACAACGAATTCCAAGTGCAGTTGTCACCAGCGGTCGCGGCGTTGCCTTCTCCCGGCGAAGGAGAGTCGCCCGGCCGCTGGCCACCGCCGACCCCGCTCCCCGACAACGGACTCGTCCACTCGGACGCCGACTTCGGACCGAGGCTAGCCGACGGGCCCCTAATAGTTCGTTTGCCTGACCTGCTGCAATGACGCGCAAGACTACATTAATGCTCTGCTCTTGTTTCAGATATCGCCACCGCAAGCCAACACGCCCGTCGACGGCAACCTTATGGTTTGTTTCGGTTTAGAAAACAGCACAGCACATAATGATTGTTTCCGTCAAGTGATGGCAAAGGTTCAATGAACTGTTCTGTTCCTTCAGATATCGCCAGCGCAGGACGGACTCCAGATCCAAGGGGGGATTATCCAGTAGGCCAAGCGAACGTCAGGGTTCCAGAAGCACCTGCGGATGACACATGCCGGCTATTGTGACAAGTGATCGATTGTGCAGCTGAGAACACTGCTCTCGATCAGACACAAATGTTCTGCTGCCATAGCCGTTTCCCTGTAAGAAAGAAAGCGCCCGTCGCCATAGACCCACCAAAGCAAACACCCAATCCGCCTGTTCCAGATGCAAGTTACAGCCGAGTTCAATTCTGAAAGACCGCGAATGCTTTTATTATACTCCACAAAAAATGTGGAGTATATAGCGTTTGTGCGCGAAACACAGAAACTTTGAGTCAACGGCGTTCGCGCGTGAAGCGGCCGATTTCCAAACGGTCTTTTGCGTTGGGTAGGCCTAGTAAGTGGGCAGGGTGGACACCAAACGGGGTCACGCTCCGGGACCCCGTTGGCGGGAAATTCAAAAATTTAAATTTTCAAAGTACTGAAAAATGGGTTGGGCAAGGTAGAACTCGAAAAAGTTGCATATAATGGTATATACTATCTTTTGATATGTTGTAGTCCTCGATAGTGCCGAGTCGGCAAAAAAAGAATTGGATCGCTTCGGGACCCATTTTGGCGCCAAATTTGAAAAATTCGCAAATTTTGGCCCCGGGTCGACTTTGACGGGCTGCTGTGCGAGCTAGGTAGCAGCTAGAGCGGCGAGACTGCTTTTGTTGCTCCTTCCCAAATGTCCTCTATCGAATGAGCCATGAACGGAGAAAATCGGGCGAAACACAAAAAACTTTCTTACACTGCGACTTTTTCGACTCCGGGGTCGAAAATTGCGATTTTCGCATTTCGGCGTCTATAGCGCTCGAATGCGTCGCCGAATCGTTCCAAAAGTGGTTTCAAACGATTCTGCGCTTAAATCTGGCCCAGAAAAGTATTTTCGAAAATTTGCAGGGCTACAGTATCCCTGCCGCGTCAGTTTGAATTTTGGGCATCGGGTCGACTTTGCCAATATTATGCTCGATTTCGGGGTTTTCGGAGGCCCTGATTGCGAATTTAGCATCCGTTCTCCGCATAGATGATGTTTGAACGTACCTACGACGAATTTGTATGCTACCGTACCCCAAGTGCAGAATTTCAGTTCCGGGAGTCCATAGGAAGCTAGGGGTGTTGTATGTCGAATCTGGGGTATTTTGGGATGTAGATCACGAATTCAGCATTGCTTTTGCGATTATGGGTGCCAGGAGGCCACAACAGCAGAGGAGTCACCGTGCGTAGGAGTTCAAATTTGTGGAGTATACTGCGTCCCCCGGACGACTTGTCTGGTATGGTACCGTAACTCATTCAAACGCTTCCGCATGGGACATTCCAGCACGCCAAACGTTTGCTTCAAATTCCACGCTGGTTACGGTACGAGCCACGCGAAAACTAGTGTTGCGATTTGAAGCCCCACGATGACACCGACATCGTCCTACTCTAGCTAGCGTAGCTAAGCGACGACAACCGTGCAGAAAGAATCAGACGTGGTGAAAACGTTTGAACTAATCAGGTTACTGTATTCCGACTACGTGGAAAACAAATCGGTTCTTCGCCTGAAACAACCGCGAAATTCTCTCACTCAAAATCCAACCAACACCCCGCACAAGTGCGTGATACGGTGCGATACACCGAAGTTGCTAATATGTATGTTGCATTTTGCAGAAGTTGCTGAAGATGTCGAGTTATTCTGCCTGTGGCATGCGGCCGACAGGATTTGGCAAATAATACATTTCACATTTATCGCAGCGAACTCTTTATTGATGCATAATGGACTCAAGATTACGCGCAGAAGAAGACGTTATACGTTACCATCTATTCAGTACCGTAGTTCGTGCTAGCAGTACACATGAAATGCGTAGAAGGTAGTTGCACTGCTGTTGTGCTGACGGGCGCATGACGCAGAGCGGCGAGCTGCCCTGCCAAACGCGGTCTTGATGATGGCGACGTCGCAGCAGTCGCGTCCCAAGGTCGTCGTCTGCATGTCGTCTACGCCTGGAGGGGTAGCCGTGCCGTCGGAAGCCAACACACTACCTCGGTGCAAGCTGAAGCGACCATGCAAATCAGCCGCCGCATTCGTGGGCGCCGGATCGAATTCAACGCCGATTGTCTCCTCTCCGTTGGAGGAGCACCATTCCGAATCGGCGGACAACTTGCTTGTCAGAGGTTCACAGAACGAGAAGAAGGGATTCACTAACTCGCCGCCAGACTGCGTCGCCACAACCTCTGGAAACGCAAACAACCGCAGTCTCGTCCGGAAGAGCGGTGAGGCCTGGTGTCGGCGGGCCCGTCGAGTTCGCTTCGTGGTGAACGGAGACCAGTTCTGCAAGGGTCTTTGGTACGCCCTGTCGCCCGACCGTTGCCGCAGCTTCGGACGCCTTCTGGAGGAGCTGACTCGTTCCATGGCCGTACTTCCACACGGCGTCCGCTACGTCTTCTCCGTCGACGGACAGAGAGTCAACTCGCTCGACGAACTAGAAGACGGGCAGGTTGGTAGTTGACCTGGGCCAACCAAAATATTTCTAACTGGCTAGCCCTCGAATTCTGCGTTGGAGAGAGGTGCCTTCGGTTCGGTTGTTGTCCACCGCAGAGTTGGTTTCGTCTCTTCAGACGTTCGTCTGTTCATCAATGGACAACTTCAAGCGGATCGACTACGCGTCGGTTCGGCAGCCCCAGTGGAACTACCGGACGCTGCCGCAGCGCAACGCCTACCTGGAGGCGGCCTCCATGTCGCTGGGCTTCTCGCCCGGCATCCAGGAGCCCAACGACTTCGTCCACCCCAAGATCATCACCGTCGTCAGGAACGGCGTCAAGCCTCGCAAGGTGGTCCGCCTGCTGTTGAACAAGCGCACTGCGCCCTCGCTGCAGCAAGTTCTCAATGACGTCACGACCGCCGTCAAGCTGGACACCGGCGCCGTTCGAAAGCTCTTCACCCTCGACGGCAAACTGGTCGGCTTCCTTTCCTTGGCAGACGTAGCGTGAGAGGTACGATGCTGCGAAAGTATGCACGAGCGGTCACTTTCTGCCAGGTGACGACGTTGGCCCACTTCTTCGACAAGGACGACGTCTTCGTCGCCTACGGTTCCGAGCGAATGAGCATCGACGACTTCTATCTCGACTCGCAGGGTCGGCGCTTCTTTCGTGGACCCCTCTTTCTGCACTGCTCTCATCACTGGTATGTTCTTGTAGAATACAAGTTCATCCAGTCGACCAGGCTCCCGTCGGCGGGCCAACACCGCCGCCACCTACCAAACTCCCTTCCCTGCAACTCCCCCAAGCGACATCGGCGCCTCCTCGAGCGCCGTGCGGTTTCTTCTGCTCGCTGCCACTGCTTCGTTAGGTGGTTGGCATTCGGGATCGTTGCAGAGTGGCAGCTGGGCCTGGGCGCCAGTCCCGTGCTGCGTCGCAAGTTCCTCCACGAGAAGAACTGGCGCAGGAAGCAGGCGGCCGACGGAAGGCGCTGGTTCGGCGCCCACTCCTCCTCAGCTGCAGCTGCCGCTTCGGTTACTGCTGCTGCGGCAGTTCCGCCCACGGTGGCTGAAGCCGAGGAAGAAGAGTCCCTGATGGTTTCCATCGAGAAGCAGCAGCAGCAGGCCTTCGCAGAGCCGCCAGCAGGTGCGTCCGAAGCCTTCTTCTTGGCTAGATTGACTGTTCCATCCGGTGGAGTTCATTCTAGGACTGATACCCCTGGAGATCGAGAACCAGTTCTCGATTGGACGGCGCGTAGGCGACGGCAACTTCGCCGTCGTTCACGAATCGATATGCAAGTGAGCGCCAATGGGTGCTATAATCAGTTGCTTGGTGATTGTGTCGCAATCGTCTCTCTGTCTTTAGAAAGACGGGCAGGAGCATAGCGCTCAAGATCGTCGGCAAGGACAAGTGCGCCGGCAAGGTGGGGAGTGGTTCATACCAGTGGCAGTAGACTGTTGGATTCGATAAGTAGTCAGTGTACCGTCTCGTCGTACCTCCGCTCCATCTACGTATTTCTCTCAATTCCCGCTTTTAGGAGGAGCTGATCGAGTGCGAGGTGGCGCTGTTGCGTCGACTCAAGCATCACTGCATCGTCGAGCTCTTCGACGTCTGGGACACAGCTAACTCCTACGTTCTCTCCATGGAGCTCGTTGCCGTGAGTAGTGGTAGCCTATCCTTCTATTGCGGCTGCTGTGCTCCGATAAATGCGCAAGCATCGTTGGCTTCTTCCCCAGGGCGGCGACCTGTTCGACGCGCTCGTCTCCGTGCGCCAGTACGCGGAGTCGGAGGCGGCGCAGCTGATGGCCGACCTCTGCGCCGCCCTCGACTACCTCCACGCGCTCAACGTCGTCCATCGCGACGTCAAACCCGAGAACCTTCTGGTGAGGAGGCTGAATGAATCTACGTCTGTTGCCTGTCGCGCAGGCGATGTTCGCGCCGACCGTATGTAGACAAATATTCGTTGGGTGGTTGTTAGTGAATGGTTGGAACGATGACATTGTATTAGCACTAGGATGATAGAAAGAGCGGTGTTCAACCCTACTTTGATTGAGCGCGTATATTGACCTCGACGCTAGGTCTATGAGGCGGAAGGGAAGGAGGGGGAGCGTGGGCGGAGTCGTCGGAAGCGCCTGAAGCTGGCCGACTTCGGCCTGGCAACGGAGTTGGCCTCGCGCGACGAACTGCTCTACACCGTCTGCGGAACGCCCACCTACGTCGCCCCCGAGATACTGGCCGAGATTGGGTAGGCTGTCCTCTGCTTGTTCTGCCCTCCAGTGGACTTACTGTATCAACGTCCGCGCATCGCTGCCTTCAGATACGGTCTCAAGTGCGACGTGTGGGCGGCCGGCGTCATACTGTACATTATGCTCTGCGGCTTCCCCCCGTTTATGAGGTCGGAGTGGATTCTTGGTCTTTTGCGCACGCTCTTTATAACTGAACTGGCGTGTGCATTTCAGTTTGGACGGTAATCAGGAGGAGCTCTTCGACCAGATACTCAAATGTCGCTACTCGTTCCCGTCACAGTGCTGGGAGGGAATCTCGTCGGCAGCCAAGGTAGAATGAAAACTGCTTCGCTCCGCTCTCCGATGTTCAGTGGTAGAATCTGTCGAAACACTTTAGGCATTGATCCATGGCATGCTACAACTGGACCCCGAAGATCGATTCGGCAGCTCCGAGCTCCTGCTTCATCCTTGGATCGAGGTCTGCGCTCGCGCGGTTGTGTGTGCTACTCCGAGGAAGTAACATGGACGTTATACTGTATACGTACCGTTGCTCGACAGGGCGAAGGCGTGGTCAGCGCCGAGTACGAGGAGTTGTCTCGTCTGGCCGTCGATTCGGCCGAGAGTACTCGGCGTCAGCGGGAGCGAGACGAATCGCCCTACGGTTCGCGTTGGTCGGCCAAGGTAACTTCGCAGATACCGAGTCCCATGCATGCACGCACTGGAAGCGCCGCTAGAGTCACCAAGTGGCTGCCATCACTGTCGGCTGTTGCAGCGGCCGTCCAACAGCTTCTACCAGGACGACAACGTGGAGTACGTGTTCTCCCGTCGGCGCTCCATGGACGACCTCTCCTCCAGACTGGGAGAGTCGGACGACGACGAGGAGGGAGCAGAGGGGGGCGCCTCTGCAAGCACCGCCGCCCAGCGCCGTCGTCGTCGTCGGCTCACCAGTCAGGAAATATCCCACGGCGAGGAAGAGAACGACGACGACGACGACGAGGACGAATTCGTCTACCATCGACACTGACTCCCTATCTCCCTCTCCTCAGCTCTCTCTCCGACAGGCATTACTGACGCTGTCTCGTCTTCTGAGGCCGCTTCTTCCCCTCGGAGCCTTCCCTTGGAATAGGAGCCAACTCTGTAGGTAGTTCTGCGGTGTGTTGCCGTGCTGAGCCAACTCCCCCACGGCCACCTGGTTGTTACTGCGAAGCCCTTGCTTTAGTCGCACGCTCTCTCTCTCGGCCGCTGCACGCGTGATAATCTGAACCTACCGTATTATCGCATTTTGGCCCTGCCCTGTTTAGGAACTACAAGTCTGGCATTTCTATGCGCCCTCTGTTCGTCGATGTTGAAGCAGCGATTAGTGTTTGGGTACCGTGTGACGACTACAGTAACCGCAGCAACTGGTGTACCGTACCACGAAATCAACCAATGAAGCAAGGTTGGCCGACGCAGGGGCCTACTCTGCACACATGAAGAAGTCCAACCGCTACCGAAGCTTGGACTCGGTCTGCCGTGCACTTGCGTCCAGTGGGGCCGAAGTCGTCTGTCTCGTGCTCCTCTTAGAGTGTCGGACTGTGGTAGTAGTACTGAGAAGAAGCAGCGCTGGAGAAGTGGAGGGGCTGGCCAGCGTCAACGCTCTTGGTCGCGGCGTCACAACCTTTTGTGGCTGCTGTTGCTGCTGCAAAGCCGACAACTTTCTGGTGGCATCGCTGGCCATCGGCTGGCTGGTTGTGGGACCGCTTCTGTTGGCTCCGGCGAAGACGCTGACGCACGAGGAAGACGCGCCTTCGTTCGGCGCAACGGGTAGCGCGTCACGTCGTCGTCTAGAAACAGGCCCACTCTGCACCCTCCCTAGTCTACCAATGCCAACCTATGTAGTTCTGCCCACCGTGACACGGAACAGTCGTTGAGTAACCAGCGGGCGTAGAAGACGATCATGGGATACTGTAGGTAGTAAGGCAGCATCGAGCCTGTCTCAAGCCAGTAGGCGGCGGTGGAACCACCGTCGCCCGCGAAATGGGACACCGCTTGAGCCGAGTAGACCGGCAAGTTGAAGCATAGGTCGAGCAGAGCGGCCGCCACACAACGCTTCACCGCTCGTTGCTTTCGACGCGTCTGTTCCTGAACGACGTTGAAGTGTTATCTCTGAAGTCTGAAGAGCTTTGCAATGTACATATGTACATAGGTATCGGCAAGAATACGACCTGTAATCGCGTCGCTGACAGTATCTTCGCAGGCCTTTGGTGGATGCGATGGTCGGTGGGTCGGCGACTGAAGACGCCTCTGGCGATGTCCTCGTTAGTCACTTGGTTGAAGAATCGAGCAGCGTAGCTTCGGTAGAGCACCGTCGCGTGCGCAGCTACGGTCACGACAAATGGAAGTACGTAGCTGACTGTCGCCTCGCCGACCAACAGCCAGCGGAGTGTCGACGCCCTAACAGATAGTAGAAAGGCGGTGGACGGCGATCGAGAGCCTGTGTTACTTCACGACTTCCGGGAACACTCACGATATTCGGTCGTTCAAGTCGCAGCTGACGACGGTTTCATTTGTCGACGGATCAGTGGCAACGCTGGCAGTGGTTAGCCAGAACGTCCACGATTGCAAGGCCATGGCGACTAGTGCCAAAAGAGCCAGCAGACCGCCTGTCCAAAGAGTCCGTTTGCCTCGTGCGTCGCTGGCGCTGCGGAGGCCGACGCGCCTCTGTTGGTCGTAGAGAACGGCGGCTCGGAAGGGGAAGCAAACGGCAAGAGTGCGGCGCAGCCAGATGGAGAGCCAGCACCAGTTGGTAAATGTGTTGCTGGTGTAGGTGACGAACATGGTCAGCTTGCAGACGTCGTCCGCTGAAAGAGCAGCCAGAAAACGAGCGGCGTGCCTCAGTCACACAGAAACACAGATATAGCATATGGCTTTCACGTCAGCTTACCGTAAGGCAGAGCTTCCCTCGACCACTGTGTCAGCAGCAGCAGGGTGGCCAGAAGGCAGAGCAGCATGACAGTGTCGGAGGCGCAGATGGCCACCAGAGTGGGCACTACCACTCCTCCAGTGGCGGATCCTCGGGAACGACCGGAAGAAGTGGAGTGGCAGCGCCACAGCTTCACCATCGAAGCCACATTCAACAGGAGGCCCAGTGCCGCAACTCCTGTCACGTAGCGCCGAATCCACCACAGTATCCACATTTCCGCGGCCTCGATTTCTGTGAAGTATGTACTAAGGAGAGTGTCCAAGCCTTCCGACCTCTGCTGCACGTGATCAGTTACTGAAAATAGATGGTCCACATACCTCCATGCAGTCCTGAAGGACTTCCTGTGGAGATGGTGGTCGTTACGCTAGGTACTGTTCTGCCTAACTAGGCCAATTCGTCGCTACAATCACGCGAGTGCTGCGGCTTTTTCATGCGACGATACCGTATATTGATTGAGCTACTTCGTGTGCCATTGGTGGCTGAACCAATTCAGAGCTCGTCCACTTCCCGGGGTATTTGTGGCAGTTATACGTGGTACACGTGCCTCGTTGTATAACGTCGCACCGCTGACGTGTAACGTCACTCGTGGAATAGCGGCACTTGTTAGTGGTATGACGACTCACTTTCCGTGGTATAACGACACATTGCTCTGTACTTTCGAATCGAACACGCATTGTACGTCTCGTTGTATTCATTTATGAGAAATGCCACGCATACTGAAGTGTGACGTGTGTGTTTCGAGCTTCTGGTCGGTCGGCATTCCGTCCATAGCTAAACTAAGATTTGTAGCAGATAATTGTAACAATCGAGTATCAAAGTCGGTGGCAATGGCGGCGGTCGAGGAGCAGGAGGCGGCACTCGAGGTGTTGCCCGAGGTGGACGGCAACAACAACGTGCGCGCACAAGTCGTTTACGATCCCGACGCAGCGCCCGCCGCGCAACTCGACTTCGGAAAGGGACGGATCGACGATCGGCAGGACTTGCGCGTGGGCCTACCGTACTTCCCTTCCCCGTCGTCTTCAAACTCGATTCTTTAACTTGTAGCGCCTGCGAGGCGGCGAGCCGGAAGCTCCCGAGGGCTACTACAAGTGCGAGGTGTGCAAGCGATGGATCCTGATCTTCCCCAAGCGGTCCAGGGACCAGACGGAACGAAAGAACACCCGCTGGTGAGTAGACATTGGATGATAGCTAGGTGCAGTGATGCATTGGAAAGAGCGCCTTTGCAGGTACGCTGAGAGTCACTGCCTGTCGGCACATAAGCAGGCCGATCTACCAGTGCAACAGTCCCTTCTGCCGGCGCAAGCGCTACACCAATATCAAGGCGATGAAGGAGCACCAGAAGCGCCTCTTCAGACACAGAGGAAGAACGCCCGGTCAGTGGACGCACGCGAGAGAATGCTTCCGCGGCGCTGTTATATACTGGGTGTCTCATAAATCTAGACCCCCCGTCCACAGAAAGTTACAGGAAACTCTACGCGGTGAAACTTTCACGATTGAAGTTCAATGTCTTGGGACATCTGACACCAAATTTCAGCATCATACACCAACTTTTGCGGAATTGCGGGCACAAAACCCAAAATTGGTTAATTACTCAAGACTCGCCGTCTTCTGTCGGCCACAACTTTCGCTAGGCTGCAGCTAATTTGGTGCGAGTTGTACCGCTTTGAAGTAGACAGATCAGGCTTTCGAATGATCTTTGAACGACCAGGCAAGTCGTCCGGGGGACGCAGTATACTCCACAAATTTGAACTCCTACGCATAGTGACTCCTCTGCTGTTGTGGCCTGTTGACACTCCCAATCACAAAACTAATGCCGAATTCGTGATCTACATCCCAAAATACCTCAGATTCGACATACAACACCCCTAACTTCCTATGGATTCGCAGAAACGAAATTCTGCAGTTGGGGTACGGTAGCATGCGATTTCGTCATAGGTACGTTCAAACATCATCTAAACGCTAAACGAATGCCAAATTCGTAATCAGCGGCCCCGAAAACCCCGAAATCGAGTATAATATCGCGAAAGTCGACCCGACACCCAAAATTCAAATGGACGCGGCAGGGTTACTGTAGCTCTGAAAATTTTTCCAAAACACTTTTCTAGACCAGATTTCAACGTAGAATCGTTTGAAACCACTTTTGGAACGATTCGGGGACGCATCGAGCGCAACAGACGCCGTAACGCGAAAATTGCAATTTTCGACCCCGGAGTCAAAAAAGTTGCGGGAAAATAACTTTGTTGTGTTTCGCCCGATTTTCTCCGTTCATGGCTCATTCGATAGAGGACATTGGGAAGGAGCAACAAAAGCGGTCCGCGCCTAGCTGCTACCTAGCTCGCACAGCAGCCAGTCAAAGTTGCCCGGGGCCGAAATTGCGAATTTTTCAAATTTGGCGCCAAAATGGGTCCCGCAGCGATCCAATTCTTTTTTTGCCGACTCGGCACTATCGAGGGCTACAACATATCAAAAGATAGTATATACCATTATATGCAACTTTTTCGAGTTCTACCTTGCCCAACCCAATTTTCAGTACTTTGAAAATTTAAATTTTTGAATTTCCCGCCAACGGGGTCCCGGAGCGTGCCCCGTTTGGTGTCCACCCTGCCCACTTACTAGGCCTACCCAACGCAAAAGACCGTTTGGAAATCGGGTCGCGCGAGAGAGGGAACTTTTCTGTTCGCGACAAACGTATATACTCCACACTTTTTTGTGGAGTATAAAAATTGAGCTTGTCCGCTAGAAAGGCGAAAACATTTTGGTGGCAAAGCAGGAGGCAGAGCCTCCTGCTGAGCAGGCTTCCCGATAGGGGGAATTTTGGGTTTTGCGAATCGAAAAGTTTGATGATGTGAAATTTGTGAGATGTCCAGACGTGGCTTCATCTGTGTAAGTTCAGGATAAGTCCTACAACTGGAGGGGGGGGGGGGCGGGGTCTGGACTTATGGGACACCCGGTACGTGATGACAAGGACAGTATATCGTTCAGGCTACGTCCCTCTGATGCCCAAACAGGCGGAGCAGGAGTTGCTGTTACAGGCGATGACCCGCTGCTGGCCCCACGTCGGCGCCCTGCCTCCGCCCAGATTCCAAGTGCCAATGCAGAAGCAGTCAGTCGTCTCTCATCAGAAGCGAAACGTCCATCGTGTCTCGTTGCCGATCGCTGACAGACAGTGTGATTGTCTGCTGGTGTAGCGAACGTGTCTATCGGTGACGGTTTACTCGCGACGTCTTCCGGTGTGCGCGCCGAAATAAGCCGAAGTTAGGGTGAGAATGTCGGGCAGTCTACGCAGCTGCAACTTCCGTCATAGAAGCAGAGCAGGCTCATACTAATTGACTGATTTAGTTCAACATAGACAAACATGGATTTGATATGTCAAGTGTCAGGGAGGTCAAATGTCATCAAAATTCAATATTTAGAAGAATGAATGGTCGATAAAATGATCACTCAAGATAACACGCTCAAGTTTGCTTGCAAAGAAAGGGCATCGAGCGTGAACCGCCCTGTATATTGCGTGTATGTACGTACATTCGTGTGTGCGTGTAGGTGCAATTTTGAGACGCCAGACGCGAATCAGGCCGAAGGGCGGTTCGACGGTTTCTTGAGTAGGCCGGGGGGTAGGACTGGGTGGCCGTCAAGATGATGTCCCCAATTTCCTCTTTGGGTCGGCGGCGGCGCAAAAAAGTGCCGTGGAGCCTTGGCAGGAGCGAGAACACTCCTCGCTCTTCGGATCGGAGGACCAGGAGACCCTTCGTTGCTGGAAAGCCGATAACGGAATTTTTGATGAGCCGCCGCCGCCGTTGGCTTCGCCGCTCTTCCCTCTGCCGAGATGGGAACCGCAGCCCTCCCTGCTCCTCCGTCGCTTTCTGTTTCTCCCTCGGCCTTCGAGCGGGCCGGCCGTCGAAGCTTCACTCGCCGCTCGTCGTCGCCATTACGGCATGACGGGCCGCCGTCTTCGGTAAGCGCCGTCGCCGATTGGTAGCTCTTGGATGAAGAAAGGGAATGGACAGAGAAACGATGTAGGGAAGAGAAAAAGAAGACGAAGAAGAAGAAATAGAGAGTGGAGGAGCAGAGAAGAGCGATGGTCTCCAAAAGCTCTCTTGACTGGTTTCACCCGCCGCCTCACTCAACTATGTACCATTCATCCACTGTTTCCAAGCGCACTCGCCTCCTATGCCGCTAGTGGTGCCTGCCTACATGGGCTAGGCACATACACGATTCCAGCCAAGGCGATAGGAACACCCGAATGGAGGATTTCAATGAACTAGGTTTCATACTTTGCTTCCTCCTATGTAGGTACCTAGCTTCGTATGCAACTCTGTGGGCGCACCAAGGGTCCTTTGCGTGTCGCAGTGGTCTCACGTCCGACGTTCGCCGCCTTATTATGCGTATGTATACTGTACGTATGAACGACAGTATACACGTACAAACATAATGTACGTCACGTTTGCTACGTTAGTTAAAATAAGGTTGTGTTAAGTTAGTCAGCACTATTTTTCCAAGTAAGTTCAGGTTTCTCAAGGTTTGTTTCTCCTATGCCCACAGTCCACAGAGGATAGTTCCATTTTAGGTGTGTAGTTGACACACAACAAATTCTGGAGCTTTTGAACTTGAGTTCCACTCAATTACCCTTGTGAATGTATACCCATAGCCATATTTGGAAGAACGTGGAATTAGTTGTTGCTGAGCGCACCTCGCTATTCGGCGTGGAAGCAGAATATGCGACACGATGTAGTAGGCTTTTTCGCAACCCAGCGGAAGAGCCCACTTCTACAGCGCCTATTGACATTCTCATCTCTCCTCCTCTTGACTTACGTATGTACCTACATTCATCTTCCCAGCAATTTGAGGGCCTTGTTCTTTTCGTCGCCATCGCGCCTCTCTGCTTCCCTCCCTCATATCTCGTATAGTCTAGTCGCCACACTTGCATATACATGCATGTAGGCAGATACCTATGTATGTACCTACCAACATGATCGGCATTGCCTTGCTCGTGGAAAGTGTGAAGGAGGAACAGTGAGCGCAGTGACGGCAAAAGGGGATTGGAAGAGCACTCTGCTGCAAATTTACTAGGTGCACGATAACAGCCACTGTCCATCAAGCTCACCCGTTGTGGCCGACCAAAAGGAGCTTCTATGTACATACATTGGAGGGCCGAGGTAGCCTTCCCTCTGTGGTGTGGCCGGCCATGCTGCTGAGCTGAGACGATGGAGCGCTGTCGGATTGGTAGGGCGCTGGTCGCCGTCTGGCTACTGCTCCAGGGATGTCTCCTGCTCACTTTCGTGTAAGCCCCTCTCCGTGCAAGTGGTTGGAAAGGTTGCATAGTCTACGTCGTATGCATTATCAACTTCTTCTACAATTTTTTTTTTTTAGTTTTTTTGTTATGAGGAAGACCATTTATGCCAATAGTCAACCGAAGCAAGTTCTGGTAGACCTGCTTTAAGCCAGTCGAGTTCGGGGGGAATTTTTATTGTTGTTTTTAGTGGGAGTTTTGTTGCGGTCTTTAAAAAAAAACCTGTCATGGCTTCCCGCGCTGAAGTGGTGTTAATGGCGACGTTTGCTGGCTTACCAGCCAGCTCATCAGCGCTGGGAAGCCATTGTACATTCACAGTTAATGGGGGTTTGGGGTTTAAAGGTTTTTTTTTAAGTTATAGTTTTGGCAATAGTAACGAAGAAGTACCTGCTTTAGGCAGTCGAGTTCGAGTGGCGACAACCAATCGACCCAGCCGCGTCCAGTGGGCCGATGCGGGTCGTCGTCAACTCGGCAGGCGTCCTACATAAACGCCACTAGTCTACTGGAGAACCTTCTCAGAGACTACGACATTCGACTCAGGCCACAGTTCGGCGGTAAGCGAATTCATTAGCGGCGGACACTGAGAGAAGCCTCTTGTTTGCTTCGTGCTCTCAATTCAGATGAGGCGTTGATACTGAGTATGGACGTGGTGATCGCCAGCTTCGACAGCATGTCAGAAGTGAACATGGTCAGTCTCATACTCAATTGTCCAGCAGGCCAACTGACAAGGCGCGACGTGCCACAGACGACGTCTACCGTCGCGCTGCTGTCTTTGCAGGACTACACCGTCACCATGTACCTCCACCAGTACTGGAGAGACGAGCGTCTCAGCTGGGGAGAACCCAACTGCTCAGAGTCGATGACGCTGTCGGGAGACTTTGCTCAGTTCCGTCCCTTACTCCCTCCTCTCGCTGGACGAAAGAGACATTTGAGCGCAAAGATGCTCTTTGGCCTTCAGAAAAATCTGGAGGCCAGACACCTTTCTCGCCAACGACAAGCGATCCTTCTTGCACGACGTCACGGAGACGAACAAGATGCTGCGCCTCTACAACGACGGCCGAATCGTCTACGGAATGAGGTAGCTATTCGCTAGAAGTTGATGCACAGCGCAAAACTCTGAAGCACTGTGTGTCAATCTCCCAATACTGCCCTGCCAGTACTGTCAACTTCTCAGTGCCAGTAGACGGCACATGAACCTCAACCAAAGGACGAAACTACCCTTCAGGTTCACCTCAACATTGGCCTGTCACATGAACCTGCGAAACTATCCATTGGACAGTCAGAACTGTACAGTGGAAATCGAGAGCTGTGGGTGACGAATACTGTCATGTCGTTGTCTTATGTAGCTGTCGACGCCTTCAATCGCGCCGTTCAGATGGCTACACGGTGGACGAGGTGCGAATGCGCTGGAGAGGAGCGAAAGGCGAGGCGGTGGAAGGGATCGAGCAGGCGAAGGTGCCTCAATTCACTATCGTCAGTCACGACACTACCGACAGGGTTGTCACCACTTCCACCGGTGGGAGACGGAGAGGGAGACTGCGCGCCTGTTGTTCGAAGGAGCCAGAAGCGGCAATGTCGGCTGTCCGCTTGCAGGGCGCTACCAGCGCCTGTCACTTCTCTTCTCCCTGCGGCGCAGCGTTGGCTACTTCATCTTCCAGACGTACCTTCCCTGCGTCCTGATCGTCATGCTCTCGTGGGTCAGCTTCTGGATCAATCACGAAGCCACATCAGCCCGTGTCGCCCTAGGTACGCACACTACTACATGCATCCGCTTGCTAATTGTGGACGACACCACAGACATTGATTGCGTCCTCACTGAAGGTATCACGACGGTGCTAACGATGACGACGATCAGCACGGGCGTTCGCCAGTCACTGCCACGCATCAGCTACGTCAAGAGCATTGATATCTACCTGGTAATCACTGTCGTACTTAGCTGAACATGGTGCGCATGCCAAATAAGCACCCTGCCTTTCCAAAAGCATTTCTTAAGAAAACGACACTATTCAACAGTGTCGGTCGCTCATCTGTCCACCTGGCCGCCACCGCCCCTGTACACACACGTATCTCAGGTGATGTGCTTCGTGTTCGTCTTCGCGGCACTGCTGGAGTACGCGGCGGTCAACTACAACTACTGGGGTCAGCGGGCGCGTCGAAAGAAGGCTCTCAACCAAGTGGACACAACCTTCGAGCCTCTTAGCCACAACGATGACAACGAAGGACTCGTCGAGCTCCCCAGGGACTGGGGAATGCCCAAAGCCGTGGGTCAACTCGCTGCTGTTTTCCTTTGCACAATCGCTTTGATTGTCCCAAATAAAATAAAATAAAATAAAATAAAATAAAATAAAATAAAATAAAATAAAATAAAATAAAATAAAATAAAATAAAATAAAATAAAATAAAATAAACTAAAATAACACAAAATAAAATAAAATGAAATGAAATGAAATGAAATGAAATGAAATAAAATAAAATAAAATAAAATAAAATAAAATAAAATAAAATAAAATAAAATAAAATAAAATAAAATAAAATAAAATAAACTAAATTAAGACAACACAAATTAAAATAAAATAAAATAAAACAAAATAAAACAAAATAAAATAAAATAGAATGAAATAAAATAAAATAAAATAAAATAAAATACAATAAAATAAAATAAAATAAAATAAAATAAAATAAAATAAAATAAAATAAAATAAAATAAAATAAAATAAAATAAAATAAAATAAAATGAAATGAAATGAAATGAAATGAAATGAAATGAAATGAAATGAAATGAAATGAAATGAAATGAAATAAATGAAATGAATGAAATGAAATGAATATAATAATGAATATATAATATATATAATAAATATATAATGAAATAGAATATAATGAAATGAAATAGAATGTAATAACAGCAAATATAATATAATTAAATCACAGCATTTCTTAATAACATTTCTTAACTAACGGCAAAATAATGGATTTTTTCCATCTATAATAAAATAAATATAATAAACTAAACTATAATAAAACAGGGTAAAAGCTAAGACAAAACGATAATTTAAATGAAATTAAACTAACTTAAATTTAATTGAACTAAGTAAATAAAAATGAATTAAAGTAAATTAAATTAAATTAAATTAAATTAAATTAAATTAAATTAAATTAAATTAAATTAAATTACATTAAATTAAATTAAATTAAATTAAATTAAATTAAATTAAATTAAATTAAATTAAATTAAATTAAATTAAATTAAATTAAATTAAATTAAATTAAGTTAAATTAAATTAAATTAAATTAAAATAAATAAAGTGAAATAAAAATAAAAATAAAATAAAATAAATTAAATTAAATTAAATTAAATTAAATTAAATTAAATTAAATTAAATTAAATTAAATTAAATTAAATTAAATTAAATTAAATTAAATTAAATTAAATTAAATTAAATTAAATTAAATTAAATCAAATAAAATTAAATTAAATTAAATTTTGATTTAATTTTTTATTTAAATTTTAAATTTTAAATTAAATAAATTAAATAAATAAAATTTGAATTGAATTGAACATAATTAAAGTTGTACTTAAATTTAGAAACGAAATAAAATTGAAGAGGTAGAACCGTAGAATACATCAAATTAGAGAAGTATGTATTTAGTTTAATCGAGGTTAATAAAATAGAAGAAAGTTTATTCAGCTGAATCTTAGTCTTATTATAGTCTCATTAAAAATTCGTTATATAATAAGACACATTCGCAATTAATCAATATTGGAGTGTCGCAAACAAATATTGTATCTCAAACTGCTATACATTTGCAACCTATCTTGGTTTAGAAAGAGGAGGAGGAGGAAGAGGGTGAGGAAGAGATCCCAAGACGGAGAAGTGAAGGACGCGGAGAAGTGGGACAGCGGCGGGAATGGGCGTCGGCGGCTGCCGTGGAGAAGGTGCCGCCCTCCTCCACCCCAGAGAGGGGTCAGTCGCCTCTGCCTTGCCTCATGCAGACCTCCTCACTTTATTTCTCCGCTGCTGAGACGGCCAACCATGATGACGGGAGGCCCCTCGACGCCTCTGGGTCACAGTCGATCGCTCCCGCCTTGGAACCGGTGACGACAAATTTAGAAATTAGTCACCATCAGTCGCAGGTTGCAATGGCTGCCATCCAATTCCAGTTGCCATACTATCCTCGCCTGCGCACGCAGACGGCAGCGAAGCCGCCGTTTGGCTACGACGGGACAAAGGCGCCAAGTGACGGCTCTCTCAGGTCCAGGATTCAGCCGTTGCTGCGCTTCCGAGGGCGTAGTTCCACCGGCGGCAGCAGCAGCAGATGCGACAGGTACAAAGAAAAGGAGATTCCCAGCTCGGTACAGTACGTCGCGCTAATGACGACTGCGACTCAACTGCTCGCGCCATCCCCAAAGGACCACGGCAGCGCAGAGAAGGGCCGCCCGACTGGGAGGCGGCGGCGGCGGCGGCGGCGGTCCATTGGCTGCCAGTTTGCGCATGCGCTCCAACTTCAAGAGCAGCCTTCACCGGCTTAGAACGAAAGCCAGACTTCACATGCCCAAGATACGGGATATCAACGTCATCGATAGGCACAGGTCAGACTGCCACTAAGGTAGACAACTGTCCAACTACTTGACTACCGTGCTCCCTCCCTCTCTCTCCGCTTACAAATATTTCGTTTCAGCCGCATCGTCTTCCCCCTCGCCTTTGTCATCTTCAAGTGAGTTAGGTCTCGGTCATACAATCAGATCGGTGGATCATAAGGCCTCTAATCCGCTTTCAGTTTGGTCTACTGGATTTACTATGCAATCCTCGCTGAGGGATGGTACTTCGGCGGCAACCACCTGTGATGTGACCACGACATCGTCTGTTCTAGAGGCGATTTTAGAGTGACTATATAGTATTCTTGTTGGACTGCCTCGTGCAGCTATTGCCTTCGAAATGTCAAATCGTAGACATGGGTCTGTTTTCTGGCGACACAAATGTACCTACTATGTACTGTACTTGCTGCGCATCGACAAATGTATTTTGGAGACATGTGGTGATCATCTGCCCCCAGATCACCTACAAAGTCGCGAGGGTTTTCCATGCAGAAAGTGCAGTTCATAAAGCGGCAGCAGCTGTACTGTGTGTAAAGAGATTCAGATTATTATTACTGAAAGTTAACTTTGGTAGCAGTTGCGGAGAAGAAAGTCGAGCGCGAATGGAGAGCCGACCCAGCCAAGAGGGAGCGCGTCAGACGGCGAGAAGAACAAGAGAGAATGGGACGGCGCCTGTAGTCGAGAAGAAGAGTGGCTGTCAGAAGACGTTGGCGGCGGTGAACGAGCTGGTCGACCGCACGATGCTGGAGATTCGCCAGATGGTCGACGGCCTGCCCAAAGACGCCCAGCCGCCGCCCCTAATCGGTCGCCACCCTGTGGCCTACGAGCCGACTGCCACCTCCTTTCTGACGAAGCAGCAACAGCAGCAGCAGAAGGCGCCGCCCTCCACCGCAACCAGCAGCAGCGGCAGGCGACGAGTGGACGCGACGCAGCAGTGGGGAAGTCAGCAACCCGTCTCCCTCAGTAGAAGAGGAAGAGGGGAGGCGGTGGTCCTGCCGCCCAGTCTGTTCGACAAGGCGTCCAGCAGTCGGTCGAGCGTCTCGGCGTCGGCCGCGCCCGGCGACAGTTCGGCCAGCGGAGAGAAGACGAAGGCGTCGTCTATTAGGCCAGCGGAAGCAGAAGAAGAGGTCGGTCGACAGGAGGCGAAGGAGCAGCAGCAGACGCCGTCGGTGGGGCCGCTGTCGTTATCGTCGTCGTGGGCGGCGGCGTCGCTCGAGTCGGCTCCACAGGTCGACACCTTCGCCGGCAGCGACGGCGGCGCCATCCAGGTGTTCGTCAAAGTCCGACGCAGTCAGCAGGACGGCCAGTGGACGAAGGCGCCCCTCGTCGAGTTCTTCTTCAACGGCAAGAAGATCGGCTCCTCCGCCTAGTGATCTGATCTGATCTGATTTGCTCGACCTTTGGCGTGTCTGTCGTCTGCTGCGTACACTCGATTGACCTTGTGCCTTGACTGCCAGTTTCGCTCGTTCTGCCGCATCCTTTCTTAGGAAGTTGCGTCAAAGAAATGGGCCGTCTCAGAGTTTGAACGATGCCAGCAGATTACGTGGACGACATCCACTGATATTCGATTCACACACGCCAATGCATATTGCATATCGAACATGTTGCAAGAAGCTGTGTACTAAATCCAAAACCGTAGGTAAGCAAATAGCGTATCGTCAACAAGAAGGACGATGTAGATGTGGACAACCTGTTGTCGCTCTCATCAGTATCAAAATTTTCTCACTTACAAACGCGGCGGCTGACTTGACACCCCGCAGACGAGAACTCTAATATCGATTCTAACTCTCCTCGCGATAGTCTTCTCTAGAAATGGGGACTCAGCCAGCGCGATCGAGACACAATCAAAGGATCAGTAGTCAAGGGCTCCTTTCGCGGATGCAGCGCTCGGTGCGCCCGAAGAAGGAGGTGGCGAAGCCGACGGTGGCCGACCGGGCGGAAGAGGAGGAGAAGACGCGGCTCGACTTTGTGGACATGGACGCACTGCCGCCGGCGCCGCCAAAGCCCACCGGTGGCCAGACGACACCGCCGGACGCCTGCCCGGTGCTCAGCACAATCTATATAACTTAGCCACGTTGAGGAATGGACGAGGAAGGATCACATTCACAAGACGCACAAAAAGGGACCCACTCCGTTGCCGCTGCTGCCCGAAGGCTGGTTTGGTGGAAGCGGATTCGGAGTGCAGGACACTCCCTGGAATCCGCACGCGTAACTGTGATAGTAGGTGACCCGTCCCACTCGATAGCACCTGAACTTTTTGACAGCAGACTTTGACTGTTTCTGTTGTCTCTAACTCCAGAAGGTGACGGAGAACGCGCGCACTGTACGCTATACACACCTGTGAACGGTGTTGTTTTCAACCAAATCGGCGCCGATTTCCAGCTCGCGCCCATCGGACAGAACGCACTCTGCAAAGCGTCGGAATGCAGGGACTGGAAGAGTGAACAACAATGTATGTTGTAAGGCGGAGCTCACTGATGGCGGTGTATGATCCTTTCTGCTGGCACTGGAACAATAAATTCCCTTCAACCCAGGTCTCGTTCTCACGGTAGATCTTCCCGTTCTTCTGACAGGCGGTCGCTACGCGCAAGAAGGACGGAAGTAGAGACGAACAAAAGGAAGTATGCGCCCATTTGCGCTTTGTAATCGAAGAATACCTTCAAAATAGTATTTGACGCGGCCCGGCACGCTCTCGATGGATTCGCAGTGGTGTCGAAGTACTCCGACGTCCACAGAGTCGCCCACTGCCAGCTCCTTAGGCCCGCCCGCCGTTCCGTCGTAGTAGTAACAACCTGTGTATGTACGTAGTACGTACATACCAAAAGGTATTAGAAATTTGCGTTGGTATTTCGTGGGGAAACGTCATAGTACGGCGAAGACAACGTAGGTACCTACATCTACATTACTATGCTAGCTAGGTGTTTTGTCTGTCCGTAACGCTTGCCTCCCTAGCACTTCGCCACGCGACGCTTCAGCACGCGCCTGCCTCGCTAGCACTTCGCCACGCCAAGGTTCAGCACGCACGCGCCTAGACGCCAGCGGGACGCCAGCGGCAGCAATCAATCGCTGCACGGCTAGCGCCGCCTGTTGCTGCCTGCCTTCAACGCAGGCATCGCATGAACAGTACGGCAATGCACCGTAGCAGAGCCTTGCAAAAGCGAACAGTGCGGCAGCGCGCGGTACAACAGAGAGGCTTGCAATGTGCAATGCAATCCATCCAGGCAAAGCAACGGCAATGCTCGCGCAGGCATTGAACTGTTCGACAACGCTCGCACAGGCAATTCTAGCCGCTTGAGCGACTATTTCGCTTGCAACAGGACACATCTTGCAACAGGACAATCTGCACGCTCTCTATCATTTGTTTTGCGCGCCGCTTTGTACGGCACGTTCGCGAGGCAGTCAGCGCCATTGACTTGCAACAGGACAGACTTTCTGCAACAGGACAAATGCTGCAACAGTACAGACGTTGCAACAGGATCGTCGCGCGAGGCGACCAGCGCCGTTGGCTCGCAACAAGACAGACCTTTGCAACAGGACAGACCTTTGCAACAGGGCAGATTTTGCAACAGGACAGATCTTGCAACAGGACAGATCTTGCAACAGGACAGACTTTCTGCAACAGGACAAATGTTGCAACAGTACAGACGTTGCAACAGGATGGTCGCGCGAGGCGACCAGCGCCATTGGCTCGCAACAGGACAGACCTTCCGCAACAGGACAGATTTTGCAACAGGACAGGTTTTGCAACAGGACAAATCTTGCAACAGGACAGACCTTCTGCAACAGGACAGATCTTGCAACAGGACAGATCTTGCAACAGGACAGATCTTGCAACAGGACAGATTTTGCAACAGGACAAATCTTGCAACAGGACAGACCTTCTGCAACAGGACAGATTTTTCAACAGGACAGATCTTGCAACAGGACAGATCTTGCAACAAGACAGATCTTGCAACAGGACAGACGTGGCAACAGGATGGTCGCGCGACGCGACCAGCACCGTTGGGTCGCAACAGGACAGACCTTCTGCAACAGGACACATCTTGCAACAGGACAGATCTTGCAACAGGACAGACCTTGCAACAGGATAGATCTTGCAACAGGAGAGACTTTGCAACAGGACAGATTTTGCAACAGGACCTACCCTGCAATAGGACAGACCCTTCAACAGGACAAATCTTGCAACAGGTCAGACCTTGACAATGAACAGGACGGACGTTGCGGCGCGCGTGCGAGGCGACCAGCGCCGTTGGCTCACAACAGGACAGACCTTGCAACGGACAGACCTTGAACAGGACAGATCATGCAACAGGACAACGGCCATTGACGACTACATTCCATGCTATTCAGATCACAGAAATTCTTCTGCAACAGGAAGGAACGGCTAGTATGTACATACTGTACGTACGTACACACCTACGTACACAGGGTACCGTATTCTGTTGCTGCATATCATGACATAGGAAATCGGTCCCACCCGCGATGCTGTAACCCCACGTTTCACACTTCATCTTGAACGAGCCGCTGCGGAATGTGTCGTTCAAATGGAGTTCTCTGCCGTTCGCTATGCAGCTGCGCTCTGAATGACACTCACTGATATTGTCAAAGTCCGTAAGAATACGAAGTTGTTGATATGTACCTTCCTTGTAGCGGATGTCCTGACCGTCCTTCTCACATTTGTGCCAGAAGCCGTTGACGTCCAGAGTCTCTCCGATTGGGATTTCAGCGAAGTTCGTCCGCCGACTGCCGATGCAGGCTGAATAACGAGAGAGACTTATGGGTAGCAGGATTATCGGATACTGCGCCGTCTGCAAATGTCCAAAGTCCCACCGAGAACGACGGCGGTGCCGTTCTGGCACTCGAGTTTCCAGGCGGCGGCCTTGACCCAGACCTCGCCGTGTTGTCGCAGGCCCAGGCTCCAGTCCCAGCAGTCCTTGACAACGGTGCCGTCCTCCAGCTTGCGCACCAGCGACGACGACGACGACTGACCCATCCCCAAGCCGACGCTACCGAACGAAGGCACCCCGCTGCCGATGGGGATCCATCCGGCTGAACCAAAGTGCGCTCAACTCAACTCAGTTTCACTTCAACAGCGTCCGCTCACTGCTGGCGATCGCCTGCACGTTGACGGGAAACGGGTTGGTCGCCAGCGCCAGATGAACCGTCGCGAGAGCAAAGATGGCAAGAATGCAGCTCAGAGGCTTCATGCTGTCCAGTATCAGTATCGAGTTTAGAATGGGTAGAGGAATAATCGGGTGCGCAACTCCTCCAAGGCCAGGCCCTTGCCGTGAGTGACACAGCGACCGGCGACGACGACGACGACGGTTGGGCGGGAAGAATAACAACTCTTCTCATCATCGCGTCCCTTTTGTTGTCGCGCTGACGTAGCAGGGACTCTCCCCAGTCATGAGACGACGACAACGACGAAAACAGCGCCCTCCTCCTCCGTCCTCCCGCGACGGTAGAACCAGATTTGCACTTAGAAGGGAAGATTCCCCGGGCAGTCAATCGGGCGAGAGGCGCGCGAGCGCTTCTTTCCTGCCTTTCGCAGCAGTCTGCCGCCAGTCAATCACCCACTGTCGGAGGAGATCAAGAAACCAATTCCCAAGTCGGTCCTTGCGAGTTCAATGGCACTCGCGTGCAGTGGTGCATTCCATTACACTACCGGTCCCTAGACAAGGAAAGCTCATAGGTACAGTACGCCCTTGGCGCTTCTCGTTACAGCCACAATCGCCTTGCACGAGCCCAACAGCCGATAACACAGATCAATAAGACGTCACAATCAAAGCCATATTCGGTTGACACAACGTGGGTCTATCTAAATGACCCGTTGACACACGTACACATCGGATGTAGATTATCCGTGGCCCGTTCACAGGATTGTTCATCCTCCGCAACAACAAGGCTACAAACGCACGAGCGAGCAGACGACTCGAACAGATCGACGCTGTGTAGCAACAGTCTGCAGCAGTGCGTACGTAGTTCAGTACTTCTCGATGACAACCGGGTCAGTGCAAGACGAGGCCGACGACGACGACGGAGGCGGCGGCGGCTGAACCGGCGGTGGAACCGGTCGACGAAGGGGCGACGACGACGAGGACGACGACTCCCTTCTGATCGGCGCTCCACCAGCGGACAGCGAGGCAGGCAGGGGAGCCGAGCGCAGCGGCTGCTGCGGAAGCAGCGCTGCGGGCGGCGGCGCCGCAGCCGCTAATCCGGTAGAGCTGAGGAGCCTGACGGCGGAAGAGAGTTGGACGTTGACCTCTCGCAGCTTGTGCCAGCCGTCCAGCAAGGCGGGCTCGCTGCCCACCAAGGCGAAGCTATCTGCAACGTCGTTAGCACTAACTTTGAAAACCTCAAGAGCAGAACTCCAAGCCGAAGTAGGGAGCAACCCACATGGATGGGTGTCCGAGGCGATGGCCTTACAGTAGAGCAGTAGCAGCACCTCGACGTCCTCTTCCTCGCAGCATCCGTAGAGGTCGGACCGTCCGTGCTGTTGTTCGTTTCTGCAGTGACTGTCGCTGTAGAGAGGGCGGTACAAAACAAGGAAGTCTCAACCGGCTACCTGGCCAGTCTTAGGTGTAGAAGGGCGTCCTTGGGCTGGCCTTGTTGAAGCAGCAGAATGAGAGGGGGTGCCGCCGAGGCGGAAGCCAGGCTGACAGAAGAAGAGGCCGACGTCGACGGTGGCGCCCCACCGGAGCCGGTGGTCAACTGGCTGGCGGCGCAGAACAGCTCCCGCTGAAGGCTCAGCACGTCGGCCGTCAGGTCCGTCACCAGCTGCAACAACGCCTAGGTATATGTCACTAAGCGCCCACGGTATTAGCGCTCATAATAACTCACGGTTCGGTCGCAGGAAGCCGGCTCGCCGGCTCCAGGCCAGCCGTCGACGGGCCCTTCTTTGAGTGGTGAAGGGGCGTCCCAGTCGGCCTTGGTGAATGACTGGGCCATGTTGACGAAGGTCTCGTACATCAGCATCAGTTGGAAGAACAACTTGTAGAGACAGCGGCACAGCTCCACGTCCTGTGTGTCAAGAATGACGCTCTCTGCCAGGTGGCATGGTTTGGAACTTTGGCAACCCGTCTTCTACGCGAGATTGGACTCCAAACAATGCATTCGTTAATTCAAAGGTTTAACTAGGAAACTATATTAAATTAGAAGTGGAGCCTGAAAAGGCGGAAGTTAGAGTTGGGGTCGTCTGGACTACGCTCCCGATGAGGACGTCGATTCTGGCCACAATCGTCATCTGCTGGACGGCGGCTGTCGCCGTCGGCGCAAGGGCTCCTGAGTGGAAGCGGCGATGCCGCCGACAGAAGCCGGACGACATCCCGGCGCCGAAGCAGCACCCGGTCGACATTGTCTTCGCCCTGGACGACGGCGTCGCCGACGCGGCGCTGCTCGAGGGCGAGTTGCCTCTTCGCCGCAGTCAAATCCTCTATCCACCACTGCTTTACTCGATTACAGGGCAGAAGCGACTGTTCGCAGCCTTGGCCTGCTATTTCGTAAGAATCTACGACAGGAGCAACCGGCGCGCCGAGATCACTTGGCCGCGCCTGGCCGACGACGGAAGCGGGCAGAGTCCAGAACTCCGCGAGCTGAAAATCAGTCTCTACGGCGCCAAGACGCGTGCCGGTCTCAGAGATGACGCCTACCAATTCAGGCTCGTCACTAATGGGTGCGCTCCATTGCTTGTACCAGTGGCCTTCAGAACACCAAAGGTTTATCGTAGCTTCAGAGGAGCGACGATATGTTCGGCCATTGACACGCTAACGGTGGGGAATAGTGGGCTGTCTCGGCCAAGCGCCAGCCGCGTCTTCGTGGCGGTGCTGCACGACGGCTCGCTCGGCGACGACTGCACGTACGAGGATCTGCGAGAACGATTGCGCCAACTGTCCGCCAGTCTGGCCTCCATTGGATCTCAGCAATTGAGCAGGACAACGAAAGTGGGAGGCGGCCGGCCAATGCTTCCTTTTCACCGTAGATGCTTTTCAGAGGTTGCTACCGTTCAGAAGCTGAACTCGCTGAATGGGCCCAAAGACGAGGAAGCGACCGAACCACATTTCCACTCGCTAGAGGAGCTGCTGAACGCAACGGGCGATTTTGGGCGATCGACACGCCTCAGCGCCTTCGCTCGACGGATCATGACCGTTGGCAGTCGCCAGAGGACGGACAGAACAAACCGAACCTTGACCAATGGTATTCTAGCCTGTTGCAATTCACTTCCAACGTCCTCTTTATCGTCGCCATCCGCTGCTTTGCTTCAGCGCAAACGACCAGGACGACCGAGAGAAGCGCGACTCTGGTAACATCTATGGAAACAACTGAGGCGACGACTGGGGAGAGAACCAATACGGTCTCCTCAGGTTCGACTTCTCCGACGCATGGGACGTCGTCCTACGCACACGTCGTCGGCGTCGCGAATATGTCTTCTGCTTCGCAGACAATAGGTGATTTGACAACACCTAGTTGATGAGGAAGCCCAACATATAGCCACAAGCAGCACTTGTGCCGCAGCAACGCTTCTATTTCAGCGCCTTCAACGGTGGTCGATCAGACAAACGGAAGCGCGAATTGGACGACCATCCCGAGCAAGCGGACGTTGGAAAAGACAACAGCGGAAGCAACGGAATCGAAAGTGGAACCACAGCCACTCATCGGTAGTACCACTACCATTTAGACCGTTCGTCATCCCGTGGAACGATCTACCGGGTGTCCCAAAAAAGTGAACACTTGTTCTCCAGCTCATAACTCGCGGTGAGGTTAACAAATCTCAACCAAATTTTGCACATGCATACACTATAGTGTTCTTCTTCGATGCACAAAATTTCATCCACAAACTCCTGACACAAGCTTAGCCACAATCGGTCCAGTCTGGGACACGCAAAACCACTTTGATCCAAGCAGTCCCCGTGGTTCAAGACCACAAACTTTAAGAGAAAATTACTCTGACCAACAAAAGGGGTTAACAAATCACAGTGTGTCATATTTGACATCGACATACCACACATTCACCTCAACGACAGCATTCAGCCTGGCAGGAAAGCTAAAATCTTTCCTTTCCAAGAATGCACTCCGAAATCACGTCCTGTGGAAGATCATCCCAGACTTGGCAAATCTTCACTTTCAAAGCATCCAACAACATAACTGTTGTACTTTAGTATGTTTTTGCCTGAACTGCTCTCTGAACGCGAAGAGATTTGAGTCTGAGCGGTTTAAGTGCATGTAAGCCAAGCAATTGTGAACCGATTTGGCTCCAATTTGCCATGCTTATTAAGAACACGTCAGGGCATGCGACTGCAAAGTTTCATTAAAATTGATTTACGTGAGTGCAAGTTGCGGGTTGGAGAAAAAGAGTTCACTTTTTTTTGGGACACCCGGTAGATCTAGCGACACCCAACCTATTTAGAAGCTGCGCAGTCGACGACGGCGTCGTCCACAGCAGAGTCGCCGGCGTGGTACACGAGCGTGTGGAGGTGGCTGAAAGACTTCTGGTTCGTCGTGCTCGGCCTGCTCCTCCTGATCATAGTGCTGCTCGTGGTGCTCATCGTCTTCCTCTGCCGCGACGGCGACGGCGACGACGCGAAGAAGAAGAAGAGCAAGGCGCAGTCGACGACAAAGACGCAGGAGAATACGAAGTCGGCGACGGAGAGCGCCGCCGGAGACTCCGAACGGGCCGCCGGACGAAAGCGCCAGCTGCAGTCATCTGAAGAGGAGCCGCCCAAGACGCCCAGTGAATTCGCTGGCACCTATCAGCCGTCAGACCCCACGCAGGAGGAAGAGCCGGCGGCGTCGCCGCTAATCGCCAGCGTTTCGCCCCGTCGACAGAGGCCGCGGCCGCAGCCGAGAAAAGAATTAGAGGAAGAAGAAGAAAGGTCGGAGCGTGGAACGGCGAGAGCGGAACGGTCGAGAGAGTACTCGTGGTCGGTGTCGGTGACGTCGCCCGAGCTCGACCCCGTCCCTTCCAAGAGCCCCTCGTCGCCCAGAGAGCTACGCCTATCGCCAGAAGAAGAAGAGGAAGCGCAGCAGCTACACGTTACATCGACCAGCAGTCGACGACGGCAGGAGGCTTCCGAGCGAACGCCTCCCAATGAGTCGGCGCCGCCACCCTACCTCGGATCGGAGAGTACGCTGCCGACCGGCCTGGCGCGCCCCCTTTCGCCTGCCACTCAGTCGGTCTCGGCGGCCTCTTCCAGGTCGGCCACGACAACGCCAGAGGAGAAAGTTCATGGTAGGCGACAGACACACAACACGCGTAGATTGGTTTGCGCATTCGACCACATCATTGGTCCACTTTCAGACAGCCAGTCGACCAGACAGCCTGAGAGAGATACGGGAGAGAAGGAGGAGTACTCTTCCTCCTCCTCTTCGGAGCCTTCGTCCACGACGCCGGCGTCGACGTCATCCACCTTTTCCCCGGCAAAGAAGAAGGGATCGGCGATCATTCTGTGATATCGGAGAGAGAAAACTGTTGACGATCGATTGCGAGGAAAAGGAGCCACTACGCGCCGTGAGAGAGTGAGACTGCCCCGAGTTACGATGTACGTAAGGCACGGCAGAGCTTAGGCTGGAGATTAGGGTACAGGCGACGAAATTCAGTCCAGCGCACCTGTTCAGTGGTTGGGCAGGACCCGCCTTGTTGAAACTGGGTGCGCATAACCTTCTGCTTGAGACTGACTGCGCTCAGTGCCTAGAATACATATTTTGACGAGGTGTTGTGAAGAAGTAGGTGGTGGTCGGTTCAGCAAACCCTGATGCAGTGCTCCCTCCTCTCAATATAGGTCTCGTAGTGTTCGCGTAGCTCGAAGAGGTTGAACCTCTGCCGTTGCACCACCTTAGGCGAGTTGGCCTGAAGTAGGTACATAAGAAGAGCTCTTTTCCCCAAAGAGGCCACAAAAATTGAGTAGAAGAAGTCAACGACGCACCAGCTGGCAGGTGACGAAGAGGAAGGGGAAGTCGTTCATCTTCATGAGGACGTCGAGAGCGCCGGAGAAGCGGCTGACGATGTCCACTATCTGCTGGTCGCTGTACACCGACAGGAAGCGACACACGTCCCGCACCAGGGTCGTCACCTTCGACGCCGCCTCCTTGATAAGCAGTGGGCATCCAATGTCTCGCAACGTATGCTCCCAATCCACAACCAATAATTCAAGCGAACCCTGTAGAGCTGGCTGAAGATGAGAGTGGCGTCGGCGGCGGCGGCGAAGCTGGGGGCGAAGGGCGGCGCCGTGGAGGCCAGTCTGCCCAAGGCGGCCGTCCACTTCTCCTCCGCCTGACCCGTGGAGTGGTGGTTGCACTCGAGGGTCAAGGAGAGAGAGGGCGTCGTCGCAGTCTCCTCCGTCCCTCCCAGGGAGAGCAGGGACCAGTCGGTCTCGTCCTGCTGCTGCCCTTCCTCCCTCAACACGGGGCCCGCCATGCTGCTGCCCCTGGAGAGAAGCCACTAAGGTGAATAGTAAAGGGGAGGGGGCAGACAAAAGCAAGAAGCCACCGACGCGATGGAGGAGGCGGGCGTGGTGGGCCTGGAGAAGGAGCCGGGGCTGGCGCGCAGCACGACCGGCAGCTGGTGGAGCGGCAGAGTGTCCTCCTCGTCTACCGGCACGTCGGAGCCGCGCTCCTCTTCGTCCTCCTCCTGTTGTTGTTCCTCTTCTTCCGCTTCTTCCACCTCCTCTTCCTCCACATCCTCGTCGCTGTTGGCGCTCTGCGCCACAGAGGAGCGCATCACGTCGTCGTCGTAGGCTTCGATCGCGTCTGCAGAAGGATTTGTGGTCTGCTGCCGCCTACATATCGGTCGTTGATAGAAAAGCAAGTGCGCCTACCAGCCGGACTGGCTCCTCGGGAAGACGAACCGTCCCTGTCGGTCACGTTGACAGCGTCACTCAGCGACCTCGAGCGCATGGTCGACAGCCAGTTGAAGCCCGACTCCGCCGACTCGCTCTTCACAGGACACAACAGCGACCATGGAGCACGAAATATATGAATGAGGAATGCAGCGGTCCCACCACGGAGTCGGGCTCGGCGTCGAGGAAGTCGAACTCCTTCATGACGCGGGGGAAGGAGCCGGCTGTCGTGCCCGTCGTCGTGGCCGCCGCGAAGTCTGACTCGGCCAGCGTCGGCGAGGAGGCGCGCTGCTCCTTCGAGAGTCGGCCCAGCGTCAGGTCGCCACTGCTGCCGCTGAAGGCGGACGACGGGCCCGCCTCGCCCATCGCTATCTCCTGGGACGACTGGGAGAAGATCACCTGCAAAAGCAACTGACTGTGAGCGACAGAGTCCCTACACGCCGAGCCGCGCTCTAGCAAGGAAACACAAAGGTGTTGACGCTACCGAAGGGCTCTTGGGCAGGCCGACGCGTAGGCCGCTGGCGTTCAGGAGGCTAACCAGGTGCTCGCGCACCTTGACCTAAACCATCACAAGAAGTCTTGGCAGAGTTGCCAATCCCATCCATTCATCCATCCACTCGCACCCACTTGAGAAGGCGAGCTTCTCTTGAGGCTGTTCGACTTGGCGGGGGAGAGGGAGGCCGTTGCCGTTAGGGCCAACTTCGATGGAGACGCCGCCCCGGGCGCCAGGTGATGGTGGTGGGGAAGGAGGGTGTCGCCCTCCGAGCGACAGGACAGGACGCCAGCGGCGGAGATGGCCCTCTCGTCCATGGCGAACTCAATGGTGCGCCCTTCAAAGGGAAAAGAAAAAGGATGTAGATGGGTACTCGTTCTCTCGCGTTCTATCGGCGAGTCACCTGGCAGCTCCTGCGGAGGCCCTTCCACAGAGGGGACGTACAGTTGACTGCTCTTGAAGACGACCTGCTTCAGAATCGCTGCCGCCTCTCTCCAATGGACGCCCTGCAATGAGACTTGTGGGTGAAGCGAAGAGAAATGACGACAACGACAGAAGACGCACCTGCACGTGCTTGACGACGGCCCTTAAAATCTGGCCATTCATTGAGAGCAAGCCCGAGCCATCGAAGTCAACGTTGTGAAACAGACAGAAGAGGATCTGCAGAATCGGCAAGTGGTAGGCCGTCCCCAACTTGTCCAGCATCTGAACCAACCATTACCTTCTTTGCAACGTTCTTATGAAGGAATCTATTCAATGGAAGGGGTGCACAGAAACCGACCTCTGAAAGGAGGACGAGCAGCTGCGTGGGTACGGTGGGCCATCGGCAGGCGTCGCTCAGGTACTTGACCACGCATTTGGTCCAATGTAGGCGGTCTTTGGCGAAGGCGCGCCGACTGTACAGACCCATCACCGTCGCCAGATGTTCCAGCGGGTCGTCGGCACCTTCGCCGCCCGCAGAAGCGCCAGAAGCAGCGTCGTCCGAGCGCCCATCCTCCCCGTCGGTGTGGCGTCGACGGCAGAACTGAGACGGCGCACAACATTCAGACTTCAGAGCGCGAAGAGTACTCAATGACGGCGAAAACCAAACCTCGGCAATACCGTCGGCAGCGGCGACGCAGTCTTCCGTTGGTCTGTCGTAGTGGAGCAGCAGGTTCGGCAGGGTCGTCACCACGATAAGACCGAAGCCGGCTGCGAAAACAAGGAGCGGACTAGGAAAGGGGGGGGGAGGGTTGTGGTGAGTTGAGGCTGTGTATCTGATGCTTCGCTGTAGAAAAATAGTCTGCTACGAGGTTTAATAGGGCAAGGAGGGGGTACGCACGCCTCCTCGCCACGAAAAGGAGTGGTGTTACGGCCTAAAAAGTACGTACAGCAGTGGAGGCAACATGGAAGTGCAACGACAGCCCCCCCCCCCCCCCCCCCCCTCCATCCCCCCTCACCCACCCACATTCCTACATAACAGGCGCCGTGCGTCCGTGCACCCACTAACCCACGCGCATAGACAGTGCCATGCCATCACATGCCAACACGATGTATCGAATCGAAGTACTTAGGACTTAGTGCTAATTCAGAGCTGCACTGCTCACTCTGAAGCGAGTTTGGCACCCGCTAACAGAGCACGCTGAATTTGTTCGTGAGCTAAGGCTGAGAAGACTGGACAAGCCTGCACTCAGCGAACAAATCATCTCCCCCCCTAGGGGGGGGGGGACCTAGAATACACTCTCTGAATGACTAGGGAGGGGGGGGGGGGGGGGGGGGGGGGGGGGGGGGGGGGGGGGGGGGGGTGGGGGAGGGGTCCTCGGAGAGGGAAAGGTTGGAAGGGCAGCTAAAAAAAAAACTACACATCAACTATCGAATTACATTCGATGATATCCCCCCCCTCTGAGTCCACCAACAACACTCAATACATACCCCCCTCTAAACCTATCAATCATTCTTATGCATCTTACTGTACTTACATCATATCTAAAACCAAACTACCTAAAGAGAAATGTTACACATTTGTTCCTTATGCTCCCACAACTCACTGGACACTCTTAGACTCGCGTAGCAGCAATCTACCCGGCCTTCCCCCTACTTTTAGCGAGACGACTAAAAGATGAAATGTTACCTTATCCCTTGTCTCTTTGTGATTGCATCGACTGGCGGCAGATGCCCCAGACTCCGCTACAGCTACCTTCTCGGCTCCCTACTACAGACGACTTAAAAGATGAAAGTCCCATCCCCTTTCTCTTTAATTCATCGATGCGGCCAGCATGCCATAACTGCCTCATGGCTACCAAAACCAATTTAAATCTGGCGCTACGGCTACATATCCAACCATCTCTACATATTTTTTTTTTTTTTTTTTCTTTTGTTTTTTTTGGTTTTTTTTTTGTTTCGGTGTCTGACGAGGGGGGTGGGGAAAAATGGGTTGAGCGCGGGGGGGTAACGTCCCACAGAACACCGACTTGTCGGCTCCTTCGCTATGACCGGATGGTCCAACACCAGCAGTAGTTTGGTTGTCATTCCCACAAAGAAGCTGTAGCATGTTGCGAATACCGACGCCTGAAAAGCGCCACGTCTGGTTCGAAGCTTTCTTCTACCGAAATGGGATGACCAAAGGAATAAGCAAGCTACAAGCGACCTTGAGTACAAGAGAGAGAATGCCAGGGAAGACGGCCCAACCCAGCTGTTGGGGCATTCTCTTCAGCCGATCGAAGCACTCGACTCGCTCGTCGTTCGGTAGATCCATTATCTGGACAAAGGGGAAAAGAGAGAGCGTGAGAGAGACGAGCTAGTATATGCGAGCGCCGAACGTAGCGGTCACAGAAGTCAAATCAGCTCTCCACCTTGTCGACCAGTCGTAGGGCGAGGGCGAACTCGTGCTCCAGCTCCGACTCCAGAAGGGAGACGGCGATCCAGCAGAGTTGGGCCAACGACGTCTGGTGCTCCTCCTCCTGACCCTCGCGCTGCTGCTGCGCCCCACTCGACTGCGTCTCGGGCACCGACTTGAGCACCTGGGCGCTCTTCGACCGCGCCAACGGGCCCATCATCCCAGCCGTCACTTCGGCCCCGGACGCTCCTCGGTCGAACGCCGTCGAGCCCTCGATGCTGCTGACCACGCCTGAGAATTCGTCATCCAACTTCGTATCAAGGAACCGAAAGACACGACCGCCGTTTACATCCAGTCATTTCACCTTTTCTGTAGGAGATGGGCGAGACGCGGCGACGAACGACGGCAGAGGCGGCCGTGTAGCTGGTGCTTCTCATGTGGCTGCCCACCCCAGTGGGCGTCGTGGCCGATACACTGGAGCGTCCATCGGTCGAGGAGGAGTTGGCCCCGTCGGGAATGCCGCGAGTCAGGTCGACACTCGCGGCGCTGACAGATTCGTCCACCGAGTGATGCTCCCAAGCCTGTAAGACACTTTGTCATAGCATAGCGTGTTACATGAAATCGCCATTTCGCACACCCTTTAGAGAACTACTGCAGCTTCTCGAAGCGGCTCATACAAGAATCCCAGGCCAACCTCGATCTGCGAGAAGGAGGCGTTGAGTGTGAGAAGGATCTCGGTGACGTAGCCTTGCAGGACCTCGTCGCTCTGCTCTCCCACCGTCTCCACCAAACGGGACAGGACGTCGCACAGCATTCGAGAGGTGGGAGCCACTTGCAGGGCCCGGAACACCTGCAAGGCGCGTTTGTTGTCGTACGGGCCAGTCAATGACAACAGTAAATGGTCTGCTGTTGGCTGGCTGTGCGCATGCGTATGTAGCAACCTGGAAGGAGCGTCCTGCATAGTGTCGGTTGGAGCAGGAGAGCGCCAGCTGCAGAGCGGACTGCGCCCACCGGCAGTGGACCCTGGACGCTGGCAGCAGAAGACGGTAGAGGTGGGCCAGACGGGAGACCAGCCAGGCCAGCTGCTCGCCGCTCTCTATGCGCCACCAGCGCACCGTTACGTCCTCCTGCGCCCACATCGTCTTCTGCTCCGTCAAGCTGCAGAGGCAGGAGGTCGCGTCAGGCAGTCAAGGACAAGCTGTCAAGGACGCAGAAGGAGAGCGCACCTCGAAGCGACCCGATCGACCACCTCCAGCACGAGGGGGTCTACTGGGTAGAATGAGGCTTCCAGGGCAGAGGCGTTACTGGCAGTTGAATCGGTAGAAGAGGATACGGCGGCTGCATTCCCTGCGCCGTTCAATTGCGAGGCGGCGGAACCCAGGGTCTTGGTCAGCAGTAGCTGCGCCACGGCCTCCCGGAAGGCGGGTCGAACGGCGGCGCTGCTGTGGACCAAAATGAGATTCAGTAGAAGCTCCTTGCACTGATCGCTGACCAGGCAGCGACTGTTGTCCAGGCCTGGGTGAGAGCCATTCCCCAGTCAGGGAGAGAACGAAAGCGAAGAAGCAAAGATGGCGCCATCAAACTCACCCAGAACCACCATGTGAAGAATGCTGGGAAGGTGAATCGACCAGTCGAATTCGACATCGGAGGCGACCAAGTCACACAGGAAGATCAGCGCCAAATTGTGGCTGAAGCAATGTGGCATGCTTTCGGTCCGACTGCACTGCGGCCACTAAACTTTTCCTGTGATGCGCTAACAAAACAAGTTCTGTCCGAGTCAACTGGAGTAATTGGGATGTCAGATGATTCCTTGTCAGATGTCAGATGAGAAACATCTGGCCACTGACATCGGACAACTGACATCCGACAACAAACATCTGACATCGGAAACTGACCACTGACATCTGACAACTGGCATCTGACAAGTGACAGTGACATCTGATAACTGCCATCTGACAACTGACATCTGATAACTGCCATCTGACAACTGACATCTGACAACTGGCATCAGACAACTGCCATCTGACCACTGACATCTGACAACTGACATCTGATAACTGCCATCTGACAACTGACATCTGACCACTGACATCTGACAACTGACATCTGACAACTGACATTTCACATCTCACATGACCTCTGACAACAAACATCTGACATCGGACAACTGCCCACTGACATCTGACCACTGACATCTTGACAACTGACATTTCACATCTGACAACTGACATTTGATAACTGCCATCTGACAACTGACATCTGCCCACTGACATCTGGCATCTGACATCTGATAACCACCATCTGACATCTGACAACTGACTTCTGACAACTGACAATTGACATCTGACATCCGACAACTGAGACATCTGACAATTGACATCTGACAACTGACATCTGACAACTGACATCTGACAACTGACATTTGATAACTGCCATCTGACAACTGACATCTGCCCACTGACATCTGGCATCTGACATCTGATAACTGCCATCTGACATCTGACAACTGACTTCTGACAACTGACAATTGACATCTGACATCCGACAACTGAGACATCTGACAATTGACATCTGACAACTGACATCTGATAACTGCCAATCTGACAACTGCCATCTGACCACTGATATCTGACAACTGACATCTGATAACTGCCATCTGACAACTGACATCTGATAACTGCCATCTGACAACTGACATCTGACAACTGGCATCAGACAACTGTCATCTGACCACTGACATCTGACAACTGACATGTGATAACTGCCATCTGACAACTGACATCTGACCACTGACATCTGACAACTGACATCTGACAACTGACATTTCACATCTCACATGACCTCTGACAACAAACATCTGACATCGGACAACTGCCCACTGACATCTGACCACTGACATCTTGACAACTGACATTTCACATCTGACAACTGACATTTGATAACTGCCATCTGACAACTGACATCTGCCCACTGACATCTGGCATCTGACATCTGATAACTACCATCTGAGATCTGACAACTGACTTCTGACAACTGACAATTGACATCTGACATCCGACAACTGAGACATCTGACAATTGACATCTGACAACTGACATCTGACAACTGACATCTGACATCTGACAACTGACATTTGATAACTGCCATCTGACAACTGACATCTGCCCACTGACATCTGGCATCTGACATCTGATAACTGCCATCTGACAACTGACTTCTGACAACTGACAATTGACATCTGACATCCGACAACTGAGACATCTGACAATTGACATCTGACAACTGACATTTCACATCTGACATCTGACAACTGACATCTGATAACTGCCATCTGACAACTGCCATCTGACCACTGATATCTGACAACTGACATCTGATAACTGCCATCGGACAACCGACATCTGACAACTGACATTCGACAACCGACATCTGACAACTGACATTTGACATCTAACAACTGACATCTGACATACGACAACTGACATCTGATAATTGGCATTTGACATCTGGCAACTGACATATGACCACTGACATGTGACAACTGACAACTGGCATCTGACAAATGACATTTGAAAACTGACAACTGACATCTGACAACTGACATCTATCTAACAACTGACATCTGACAACTGACATCTGGCAACTGAAATCTGACGTCTGACAAGTAACATTTGACATCTGACATCTCACAACTGACATTCTTCATCTGACAAAATTATTTGTCAGCAGATGAGGACATCTGATACATCTGACGTTCTTGATGAAATCTTTGTGCAAACGTATGCATCAGAAATCGGACATAAAGGTTATCAAATGGAAAATGTCAGATGAGAAATGACAGATGAAAAAATGTCAGATGTCAGCTGTCGGACAAAATATTCCGACGTCAGATGAAAAATGTCAGATGTCAGACGAAAGATGTCAGATGAGTAATGTCCGACGGACATCTACATCTCTCGGCTGACATCAGCTTTTACAACGTCAGATGTCCGATACGACGTCGGCACTATTGTGCCTCAAGGACAAACGTTAAGCATTGTCTCAGTCGGTCTACTCTCACCGCTGAAGCATGTTGACTGGCTGAGAAATGGGCGGCATGTATCTCGAGAGCTTGCAGTAGTGACCTCCGTAGGGCGGCATCGGCAACTGGTACGGCGCCACGTGAGCGAAGGGCCGTTCATGAATGGGAGAGCTAGCTGAACAATCAAGCCCGAGTAGTAACCATTCAAAATATAGACGCAGATGTAGGGAATGAATGATTACATTCATTCCCCAGGTGTTTCGCATACCGCTGTCGGCTATATCTGTCTCCTGTGCGCCCACCAGAATATCTACCATGACCACCGTAAACTTCAAAGCCCATCTATAAAGCTTCTACAATAGTAAACAAGAAGAACAACCGGCCGCGGCGACCACGCGCTGCCTACATGGTGGATCCAGCCGGGGAGGCTACAAGTCGACCGAGGACAAGACGGACAAGATGCTCGCTGTGAACATCAGCGGAGATGATGGCGTGGAGGTGGGAATCGGCGGCGGCAAGAGCAGTTCGAGCTCGAGCAGCAGTTCCAGTTCCAAGAAGAAGAAGAAGGACCACCACGGCTACCACGCGCAGCCCATGTCCGCCCCGCCGCCCTTGGTGACCGAGCGCGTCTACGTCGGAGATCCTTGCCCGACTTCAACTACAACGACCGCCAGTGGGGGAGCTGCTGCTGTCGGCGTCGAGGAGACAAGTCAAGTCAAGCGGTGTGGCGCCCAGTGCAAGTCGTCACAAGAAGAGTCGGTCCGAGATCGCTGTCAAGTCGAACGGACGACCGCCGCGCCTCTGACCTGGGATCAAGCGCCCGCACCTGTCCTGGGAACAGCTCTGCGGCTGGCCACCTGTCCTGGGAACAGCTCTGGCTCTTTTGCGGCGTCCGGCGAGAAGAAAGAACTGTGATCAGTGATCGATGATCGGCGATATTCTTTGTTGGGGGCATGTGGGGAATGAATGATTACATTCATTCCCCAGGTGTTTCGCATACCGCTGTCGGCTATATCTGTCTCCTGTGCGCCCACCAGAATATCTACCATGACCACCGTAAACTTCAAAGCCCATCTATAAAGCTTCTACAATAGTAAACAAGAAGAACAACCGGCCGCGGCGACCACGCGCTGCCTACACAGAGGAGCAAGACTGGAACCAACCTGCAGCGACGGCAGCCACGGCGTCCGCCTTGAGCGTGGTCAAACTGGTCAGTGATCCAGCCGATCCGCCGGCGCCAACCGCGTCCTCGTCGTCGCCGCTGTCGCCAGCTCTGCGGAGAACAGTAGTGAGCGACAACAGGAGCCAAAACGCGCTACAAGTACTCCCACAGGTAAGGGGCGTCGGCGCCCAGGGGAGCGCAAGAGAGGGAGGAAGGGGACGGCGACGAAGGCGCCCTCTGAGTGGAAGCGGCCGACTCCTTCTTCTGCCACTTGTAGTAGGGAGGCTGCTCCGAGCGCTCCACTAAGCTGGGGAAGTGGTCGATCCTCTGGAATGGGTTAACCCACTGATGCTCAGGCAAAAACACACCATTGAACAATCACCGAAGAAGACAAGAGTACACCTGCAGTTCAGCGATCAGCTCCTCAAAAACCCTCTCCGGATTCGCCCTGGCCAAGTAGACGACGATTCGCTTCGCCTGGAAATGACGAGACAACCATTAGAAGAAGCGCCTTCGTGACGCACGGATCTAACGTCCCACATGCGTGACGAGAAGATCCGGCGAGAGAATCGACACAACCGAAAGGTAGCGGAGGATCACTCGCAGATTCGAAGGCCAGACGGCGATCAAGGCCGCCCACAGCTGCTCCAACAGCGCTCCATTGTCACTTCCGATCTAAACAAATGCGTAGTTCATAGCAATCCGACAGAACACACGTCGCAGAACGAGAGACAGCCTCACCGCTGCTGTCAGAAACAGCAGATTGTTCAGGACCAGTTGGCTAGCCTCGGCGCTGCCCCAACCTTCGCCCTTCAGAGCTCGTCTGCTCACGGCGTTAAATTCAGACGTCTTCGTAGCCAGAGACAAAGTGACAGAGCCATCCGCCGGCTCGAGCTGCGTGTCCAACAGTTCGATGTTGTTCAACCATGGCACCAAGTATCCGAGAATGAGTCGCTGGCGAAAGGGCTTCGCTCGCTCCAACCGATAGCAGGCCTCTGAAAGGGCGTTCGGCGTGAAAATGGAAGAAGCAGAAACTTTGTTGACTTCGGCGCACGCACCTGAGAAGAGCGACAATGTCACTTGTGGATGCAGCTGCGCCAGTTGCTCAGACAATCTCGGCTGGCCGCAGAGCCAATCGATCTTGCGACATCCCAACTTCTTCTCGTCCTCCTCGGCGCCGGCAGTCGTCTCGGAGGAAGCGGACTGGAGGAAGCGCTGCTCAACGATCTGCAGCAGGCGAACGGCGACGCCGGCCATGCGACGGTCGGGGCTGCCCGCGTACATCAGGGTCACGGCCAGCACCGCAGTCTGGTCACATCCGAACTGGTCTCTGAACCACCAAAATCACATTGAGACTTCCACTGTGGCGTGAAGGAGAGGGCATAACCCGCAGGGGCTCTGGCCGACCTCTGTGAGAAGAGCGCCGCCAGGGCGCGGAAGCACTTGTCGGCCAGCGTGGGCGCCGAAGACGTGTAGCAGTTGTCGATGAGCCAGTCGAGCAGATGGGAGGCGGCGGCCAGCGACGCGTTGAGGTCGAGCAACAACACAAGCGTCTGCTCGCTCAAGAGGTCGACCACTGGCTCCGAGCAGGTCAGCAGCGTGTTCAGCCAGCCAAGAAGCCAGCCGGTGCCGCCGCCGCCGCCGCCGACGACGGCCTCCGCCCCACTGCCGATGGTGTGGTCGGGATCGAAGACGGGGCCGCAACAGAGGACAGCGCAGGCGGCGCGCAGGCAGTGGCTCTCGAGGCAGCCCAGAGACCAGGGCGCCGGCTGCAGCTGCTGGCCTTCGCCGGCGTTCAGACGGCCGCACCAGTTGGTGAACAGGTAGAAGAGCATCCTCCTCTTGTCGTTGGGCATCAGGTTCTGCCTCCGCTCGGCTGCAACGATTTTGAAACTGCGGTTCCGCCAACAAAACGCCTAACGCCAGAGGAAAAAGACGCTTACGAGGAACGGAAGTGATGGTCAGAGTGATGGTTTTGGCAAAGTGCAGCTTCAGCTGGCGCATGACGGTGGGATCGCGATCCTGGTCAGAGTCGAGAAAGAGGCGGGCGCTCTCAAAGAAGTCGAGCAGCACCTCGCCAAGACGTCCACTGTTGGGATCGACACCACTTCGCCTATCAAGAGTGAGAAGCGTCAATGGGCGCCAACCAACATAGTCAAAATTCTGAAGACCAAAACAACTCACGTCAACGGCAGGGTGCCTCTGAAGGCGACGATTTCAAGGAAGCGCAACAGCTGCAGTCGAAGCAGGTCTCTTCGCCGTCGACGGCGCAGGTTCTCGGTTTTCCTGTCGGCCGCTTCTCGAAACAGAGTGCTCAACTGCTCCAGCAACTGCCTGATGTGTGGAAGGACAAACTTGAAATCAGCCCATATTCCACAGCCACCCTTTGAGGCGCTCACGAGAGGCAGGGCGGGCTGACGCTGCCGAGACCCAGGACGACGACGTCCCTCATGTCCGTCATCTCCGTCTTGAGCAGCGGGACGATCAGCTTGAAGAGGTCTGCGGCGGCCACTCCAGACACGCGCGGCGCGAACCGAGCGGCGGCCGCCTGCTGCTGGACGCTGCCAGCATTCGTCGACTGAGCCCCGCCGCCGCCGCTGCTGCCGACGGTCATGAGACTGGTGGTGTGGGCGATGGCCGCCAGGGAGCCGGCGGCGCCGCCGCTCACGGCAGAGGAAGAGGAGGAGGACAAAGTGGCCGCCGACAGGGGAGGAGGCGCCAGGGCGCAGGCCACCACCAGGTACTTCTGCCAGAGGCTCAGCTGCTGCTGATAGCCCACGGCCGCGTCGCCCAATCCGCCGCCCGCGCCTCCTTTGCTCTTGCTGCTGCGCAGAAGCGAGGAGCGATTCTCGTTCTGACTCGAGCTGAAGGGAAAACGACCATTCATCGACCACTCTTTGTCGGAGAGCGTACTGCAATTGAGCCAACTTTGGATCCACGTATTGAAAGGAGGTGTGCAGGCGATTGTACACCGTCGGCCAGGCGAAGTTCGTGGCTGTCGGACACTGCTCCAGTAGGAAAGCGCCCTCGAAGAAGCCACACAGGGCGCACGCCCATGGATCCCATTGGAAATATTCGTTGCCTGAATGCCGCTATAAATCAGAGAGTAACAGACCATACACGAATATTCGTATGTAAGACAGCAACCCTATAATCGAATAGTGTATGGTGCAAGAAACAAAAGCAGCTACCGATTTCCGAATTGACGAGAGAGAAGTCCGTCTCCATAGTCGGTATCTTCTCGGCGAACCATGCGAAATCAAAGGGACAATTGTGGGCGTACTTCCAAGACTCCTGCAATGAACGACAACCATGCAATACAGTATATTGGGCGATTGCGAGTCTGGACGAGAATCGAAGGCAGAAGCGCAGAGGCCTACCGTATCTTCCTTGGGAACGTGCTGGATGTACTTGTCGACTACCAGCGGCACCAGTCCGTCCAGCACCGTCAACAGGGGCGTGTCGTGCTCCTGAAAATAGAACAGCGCTCGAGTTGGCGCTAGGTAGACAGTCAACAAGACTGATGTTGCACGTCTACCTGTCCACTCAGCAGCTCCAGGCAGCCTCTAGTCTCTTGCAGTAGAACAACGGCCAATTTGCGCGGCGAGATCCTGGCCTGACAAAGCATAGCCAGGGCCAAGCCCTCGATGCAGTGGATGGCGACCGCAGAACCGCTTCCTGGACACAACCATGAGTCCACAATGCAAGGAAGCAACTTCACTCCACTACAGTGGAAACACGCGCCCACCGTTGAACAGGGCGGACGCTTGCAATCTGGACAAACCGTCCTCGTCGCCGGCGCCAGCCCCGTCCGCTGCACCCGACGACGCCCACATTCGTTCGGAAGTTACGGAAGTCGGCTGCTCGGCCGACTGGAAGACAAGCAGAGGTGCTACTAGCGCTGAAGGCTACAAGCAGCAACAAGACAGAACGAGAAAGGGAAATCGGCGACCTTGGCAGCGCCGGTGACCGACTTCCAGCAGCAGGTCAGCTGGATCAGCATGCGCAACGTGTCGTCCAGCACAGCAGGAGAGCCGTCGTTGCAGTCGCGGAGAAGGAACTGCTGGAAGCCTAAATAAACGGCAAACGGTTCTCATTGCGTCTTCACGCTATTATTCACTAGCTTCACGCAACGTCGTCTCAATGTTACGCCTGCTCAGTGCTTACAGTGCAGGACGTCGTCCCTCCAGTCGGCGCACTCGGCGAGAATGTTCTGCAGGGAGACGAAGGCGAGACGGGCCAACTCGACGTCCACGTGGACAGTCATGCGCGAGAGCAGGTCGATCAGCTGCGGCGGACTCATGCCGTCGGGAAGGAGGCGCGGAACGGACGCCACGCAGGTACGGAACAGGTCAAGCTTGGCCTTGCGGTCGCCACTGAAGTAGACCAGGCAAGTCGTCCGGGGGACGCAGTATACTCCACAAATTTGAACTCCTACGCACGGAGACTCCTCTGCTGTTGTGGCCTCCTGGCACCCCCAATCGCAAAAGCAATGCTGAATTCGTGATCTACATCCCAAAATACCCCAGATTCGACATACAACGCCCTTAGTTTCCTATGGACTCCGGGAACTGAAATTCTGCACTTGGGGTACGGTAGCATACAAATTCGTCGTAGGTACGTTCAAACATCGTCTATACGCTGAACGGATGCCAAATTCGTAATCAGGGCCCCCGAAAACCCCGAAATCGAGCATAATATTGGCAAAGTCGACCCGATGCCCATAATTCAAACCGACGCGGCAGGGATACTGTAGCATCGAAAATTTGTCCAAAACATTTTTCTAGATCAGATTTAAGCGTAGAATCGTTTGAAACTACTTTTGGAACGATTCGACGATGCATTCGAGCGCTCTAGGCGCCGAAACGCGAAAATCGCAGTTTTTGACCCCGGAGTCGAAAAAGTCGCAGTGTAAGAAAGTTTTTTTGTGTTTCGGCCGATTTTCTCCGTTCATAGCTCATTCGATAGAGGACATCTGGGAAGGAGCAACAAGAGTGGTCTCGCCGCTCTAGCTGCTATCTAGCTCGCACAGCAGCCCGTCAAAGTTGACCCGGGGCCGAAATTCGCGAATTTTTTAAATTTGGCGCCAAAAATGGGTCCCGCAGCGATCCAATTCTTTTTTGCCAACTCGGCGCTATCGAGTACTACAACATATCAAAAGATAGTGTATACCATTATATGCAACTTTTTCGAGTTCTACCCTGTGCAACCCATTTTTCAGTACTTTGAAAATTTAAATTTTTGAATTTCCCGCCAACGGGGTCCCGCAGAGTGACCCCATATGTCGTGCAGGTTGGCCACCCACTAGGCCTACCCAACGCAAAAGACCGTTTGGAAATCAGCCGCTTCACGCGCGAACGCCGTTGACTCAAAGTTTCTGCTTTCGCGCACAAACGCTATATACTCCACACTTTTTTGTGGACTCTAATAAAATGTGGGCTGCCCCATGGTTAGACAGACGTGAGTAGGAAAGCGCACCCGAGCATGTCGTCGAGCTCCTTGGTGGAGGAGGGCTGGATGACGGTCCTGGTGAAGTGTCGCCCAACCTGGAGGTCCAGCTGCCGGAGAATGGCGTCGAAGGCGCGCCGGCACGGCCCGTAGTACTGGTCGAGGCCGATGGCCCGCGCCACGTCTGCCGTCAAGGGCCGCGTCAGGTACACCTTCCTGACACGACCCAGACCCCCGCTGGCTCCCACGGCGCCGCCGGCGCCCGGCGCACCTGAACGAACGCAGATTGTAGTCGTTGGAACAACAACCAACTACCAACCAAGAAGCAAAAATCAACCAACCGGCCACTCCAACTGGCATTTCTGGCGCCCTCTCGTTCCTCTGCAGGCTGTCGGCGATGGCCATGAGAGCGCGCAAGCCGATGTTCATTCGCTCGGGGTAGAGAGTGCGTATCTGGCGCCCCACGCAGAGCAGGTCGAAAATCAGCTCCTTGAAGGCGAAGTCGAGCTTCTCCCTGGCGATGAAGTGGATGATCTTGACGAAGATGGTCAGAGAGCCGTTGCGCGGGATCACTCCCCGCCCTCCACGGGGAAAGAGACTGTTGCAGATGCTCTGGAGACGACTGTTGGTGGCCGTGTTGCTCTCGCACTTGATCCGAATCACGTAGACCCTACGAGGGGAATAGCGCAATTGTTAGTTAGTGTCTGTTGCTTCTCCTTTCCACAAGTGGGCAGCGAACCAAAGCAGGCGATAGAGAGCGTCAAGCGAGACCAGCGCCATGGTCGAGTCCCTGGAGCGAAGGTTAGACAGGCACAAGGTCAGGAATGGATTCCAGTTGGCCAGGAAGAACTTCGTCTGGGAAATGCACAGGAGGCAGGTCAGGAACGGGAAGGCCGCCTGAATACGCCCACAGTACAACTCCACAGATCGAGACGACAACAATAGCAAACGACCGAGCTGACCAGCTTGTGATGTCGCTTGTTGGCCAAATCTAGCGTGTTGGCGAACAGCAGGTCGACGAAGCTGATGAGCGACGGTATGTTCGTCTCCGTGTTGATCTGCTGAAAACGGAGAAGCTACCGCTGCGATCGGCCAAAGCGCAAACGGGACGCATAGACGACTGACGCTGGCGAAGGGCAGAAGGATGCGGACGAGAAGCCACCAAATGTGGTGCTTGATCTCGCGGTGCTTGACGTCCAGCAGGTACTGTCCCAGTTGGTGTAGGAAGGCGATGCCGGACTCCAGCTCGGCCATGGGATGTGTCTTGATGCGGAAGTACTGCATGCCGTTCAGCACGGCGATGATGTCGCGCTCCAGGGCCTGCGAGACGTCCTTGGCGCCGCCGCCCTGGCGCCAATCGGCCAGCTCCAGGCCGAAGCGCCGCTTGACGGAGGCGAAGCGCGACGAGGCCGACAGCACGCCAACCACCTCGGCGTAGAGGTCGGCCACCACTCGCGCGTCCGCCCCGCCCGCCAACTGCAGACTGCAATGGCAGAGATGCCACATGGATAACCGCCAGAGGTGACCATATCTCTAGTGGATCCACCTACGTGTCTTTGAACTTGAAGTGGCCGAAAGCCAGGTCGAGAATGTAGGAGACCTTGTCCTCATGCCCGGGATGAAGGTAAAGCTGAAAAGACAGTACACATTCGTAAAAGACGCTACAGCGCAACCGCCAAAGGCACCGTACCTGCGGAAGGATTTCAATCAGAACTAGGCAGAACAGGTAATCGGCAGCCAGCTGAAAGTAGGGGGAATAAATGTGATGCCGATTGCATACTTCAAAACGACGATTGCCAATGGCTCCGCTCACATACCAGTCTCTTCTCCATCATCGCGTCGTGCCGTTCGTGAAGCTTGTTCAGATCGGAGCTGAAAGGAACGAGCGGATGTAGTCTCCAACCCAAAGCGGGATACAAACGAGCAAAGATCGCATCAGTGGCTAGGAGAGGAGAGAGTAGAGGCCGACCCAGCGGAGTTGGAGGACTTGCCGGCGGCGGCCAACAGCTTCTGAGAGGACGAGGGTAGGACGGAGACGCTGGCGCTCACGTGATGGCCCTGCTGGTGGGTAGTGTGCTGGTCGGGCGGCGCCGACGACACCGAGGCTGCGCTCAACAGCTGCTGATGTCGCTGCGCCTCGCACAGCTGCTGCTGGTGCTCGTACCACAAGAACAGCGCGTCCAGAACCGACGGCAGACAGTGCTCCGAGACGCTTCGCAAAGCGCCAACAACCTGCGCGCAATACGAAAAGGCCATAATTGGACCACATTAGGTCGCGAAGGCTCCAGTGGAGAAACACCCACATTATCGAACTGCACTGCGTCTTTGCTGGCACCACCTTCCCTTTCTTTCAGCATGGGATCCACAGATCGCACAAAAGTCTTTGTCAACGGCTGATCCTGAAAGTGTGACGATGAACAGTTTCTGTGTAACAGGACATGTCAGAGCAGCCCACCCGACCAAGGCTTCTCGCAGGATGGTCTGAAGTCGGCGTTCTGCCACCATGACGAGATCAATGATGAGGCTTTGGGCAGCGAAATGTCCAGGCGGCACCGTCGGGTCGATGAAGGGAGAGGACGCCGTCCTCACCCAGCCCCACGGCAACTGAGCGTTGCTCCCGCCGGTGCCCACCACTTCTTGCTCTTCCACCGGCTGACTGGAAGTCAATCCGCCGCTTCCCAAACTGCTGCCGCCGCTGTCCATTGTCGTGCTCGCTCAGCTGATATCCACGCTCCACCAAAATGAACGGCTTGTGCGCACTGCGCAGCAACTCCCAGCCCGTTTCCTGCTTTTGGCTTCAATTCCGGCGATTGGATTGGCTAAGGAAGTTCATCCGATCTGTATCCGATCAATCAATCTGCACTGCCGTTACTAGATGCAGTCTATAAATACATGGCACGCACACCGTATTACGGTATTTGCTGTTTTCAAATATTGCTGGTACATATAGAGTGCCGGCAAGACGCAGCAGCGAAAGGCGAGCCCAGCCGCTTCAGCTCATTTCCCGCGAGAGCCGTCGTCGCCGTCGGTGGCGCCTCTGAACTAAGTGCGTCGCTGCGAGTGTCAGTTGTCGACCTTCCTGGGTGATTGGTCTCTGCTAGTCGCCTGCTAAGGAGGGGGGAGGGAGAGAAGACGAGAGAATGAAAAGAGCCCTTGTCTTCTCCCCATTGGCGGCAATAGAGCCATGGGCGGCCACCAAGCAGGCGGCCTCCTCGCGCAGCATGCGGCGATGTCTCGAAGATGGTGCTTACAAGCTATGCTGCAACCAGCATTCGTTCTGCTCTTCGTTTGGCACGTGTCCGCGCAACAAACTTGCCGTAGAGGTTTGTCACATATGTACCATGTCAGTTGAGCCCTTCCTCAAACTCAGTAGTCATAATCCGTTTAGCCGATCAGCTATGCTATGAATGCCACAGCAAGTTGGGTTGGTGCAACGAGACTTTTGCCAAAGACAGTGAAGCAGCACGAATAATAGACGCCAACTGGTGCAGACAGGGATGCTGCATCAAGTTGATCTACACCGGTAACGTTTATCATAACAGTCTTCTCAGATAAATGATGGTCTTCAATTTGAACTTAGGTTTTGAATAGTTTTGGCATCGATGGAGCGTTCGTTACTTGTAGCTTTAATACAACCGCTTGCAGACGAAGAGAGCGGCGAGCGGACGGTGGTGCGCGCGTGCAGCAGCAACAGCTCCCCAGAGGGCAACAAACTCAACATTGATACACACCTCCAGTCGACCGTCTGCATCGACCACCGTTACGGCGCCGACGAAGGAACGCTCTGCCTCTGCGAAGGACATTTATGCAATTCGGCCTTGCGACAGCGACCAGCCGGCGCCGGACTTTATTTCCTCGTCTGCACAGTGACCATTACATTTGTTATTCAGGTTTTGACCAGCAAGGTGTAACTTCCATAAAAGTCAATCTGTTATTATTATACGTATCTTGTGTTGAACTGCGCATCCTACAACCGCACTGCGTTGATTTGCTTGGGTAATAATACTAAACTCGATACCGTTTAACACGAAGGTACTACGGCCTTCACAATCCGTTTGTTTCAGTTTCTGCTATTCTCAGTCATTCTCCTGTCCACGTCCGGCGAAACACTCGATCACAATCAGCTGTCAGGCTGTCTTCCACGCAGGCTGGAAGTGCTGTCTTCATCGTCAGGTTGAGTCTGCAGCACGTCGTCGTATTCGTCGGCGGCGAGCGGCGGCAGCATCTCGTACGGCGGCTCCTTCGGAGGTGTATACGGCCATCTCCACTGAAAGATCGATGAAGGAATATGGAGGAGCGCACAAGTTTCCCGAAGTGCACTGCACAGCTGTGAGGTAATGTGCCTACCAGCGTCACCATCTCGTAGGGCGGTTCTTTTGGCGGCGGCGGCTGCCACATCTCGGCCGGCGGAGGCGACACGAGACCTGTGCTAGAAGCCGGCCTTGACGCCACCATCTCACGCGACGGATCATTCGGCGTCGGCGGCCACCTCCACTGAAACAGCCAAGAAGGAAGTATAGGAACGCGAGCGCACTTACAACAAAGTGCTGTTGTAGAAGGATGGCGCCTACCAGCGTCACCATCTCGTAGGGAGGCTGCTTTGGCGGAGCCGGAGGAGACCACTTGAGTGGCGGCGGCGGCCCCATCTCGGCCACCGGAGGCGACACCTACGACGCGAAATAGATTCGATTGTAATACAACGTCGGCTGAGACGGGATAGCGATACAGATACAAGTGCCGCACCACTAGGTGACTATCAATAGTGGGGACGCCGAAATCGAAGGCGCCACCGTCTGGATCGAGGTGGATGAGTCCGTCGTCCGGGAGCTTTCGGCCGATAACCGAAACGACTTCACGCCTGGTGTCTTCGTCGCTAAACGGTGCACACGTCGGCGGCGACGGGAAAGCCGGATCCAGTTCGTCCGATTGTTGACCTTCGTCGCTGAGACTTCTGCTGGCGCTGACGTCTGCGAAGGCGGCGACACGACGATCGCCCCTCCGTTTCTTGCCTTGACCTGATTTCGTTGCTCGCTGGCGTTTCAGTTTAGACAGTCCCATTTCTGGGTCGTTCGGATCCGAGCGCTTCTTCTTGTACGGCCGCTGATGTCGGCCCACCATTGTCTCTGCGTCTGTCTTGGCCTTCCGCTTAGGCGTTTCCGTCGGCAGCTGGTTCACGGCAGTCGGGTTTGTGGCGACCGGCGGCTCTTCTTGTCGCTTGGCTTTCCGCGCGCAGCAGCAACAGTAGAGGAGCAGTGCGACGGCGATGAACAGGAGCGCCATGAGAACTGCCAGAACAAGCAGCCAGCCCCACTCCCCGAAGACGGAAGCGCCCTCCGTTGTCTCCCGACTCGGGTCTTCTTTCTCGGTCGGTCTCGCAGTCGCCACGCCGACGATCGTCAACAGCAGCAGTAGCACCAGCGTCATACCGCCGCCTCCCCACTTCGAGTCAACCCTCTTCATCTTCGTCTTGTCCGGTTCCTTCTTCGACGGCAAGATTATTATTTCTCTCTACAGTTACATTTCTGAATAAATTTCGATTACTTTGCTGTAAGATCATGAATTACCTTCTCGTTCTACGTGACTTAGGGCATGCTCCGTACGAAGAACTATGTACATAATATGTTATGTCCGTCCGCGTGATCGGAGTTTATATAATACCGTAGCTAAAGTTTGAATTGAATGTTTGAATCCCTTCCACGCATGACTATGTCGTCCGCGTGATCGAAGTTGTTTATATAATACCACAGGTTTGAATTGAATGTTTGAATCCTTTCTGCGTATGACAATGTCCGTCCCCGTGATCGAAGTTTATAGAATACCGTAGCTAAAGTTTGAATTGAATCTTTGAATCCCTTCTAGGTATGATACTAGTTCGATCTTATCTTACGGTAGAAGATTCTAACAGCGTGCTAGGCGAGTATGGCGAGGCGCATACGATATAACGTATGTACATATATGTATTCCTGGGAGTTTTCAATTGTCGAGAGAAGAAACGTTGAGTTTTGCTCTCTTTCCTTCGGTCGGTCGCGCGTCCTTCAAAGTCGTGGTTGTCGCTATTGTCGCGAGTTGTTCCCGCGTCGTCGTTTCCGTATACGCCTGTTTGGATATATAGTGGACCCGTTTACCATAACTAATTATTGTCTCAGTAGCGTCCAACAAGCGTCTTTCCAGCATTGAAAAGTCGTTTCAAGTTCCGTCTCTGTATCGACCCGACCTATCGTCGTTCCTCCCCAGATAACGACGGCCTTAGTGTGGCGCGAAAGCGGCGTTCTGTGGAATGGCGTTTGTTTGCCTCTTCAGCGTCGGCTGATTCCAGAGCGCGTGTGTGGCGAGCAATGTTTGGCGGATGCGTGCGCAAAGAATCCCACCGTTGGCGAGGGCGGTTTGGAACGACAAATGCTTGAAGTCATTACGGTAGCATATATTCTGTGGCCACCAACATTCACAGTCAACATCAGGGAGGCCGTTTGCATCATCCAAACGTTCTCATAACTTGTAAACGGTGGATCAGCAAGCATCTAGTCGCCAGCGCATCACCGGGAAACCCGCTTGGAAAGATCGAACACGGTCTTAGAATATTGAAATTACAGTACATGCACAAAGGCCAAGAAGAGCAATAAACGTCGTGTCGCCGCTCAAGTCGTCGTGTCGCAAGCCGTTTCCTATGGTCGTCACATGGTCGCGTCGCAAGCCACTTCCTATGGTCGTCGCATCGTCGCTAAGAAGCCAGTCGTAAGCGTCGCTGTGCACTTCATCGATCACGGGTCAGAAGCGCACTTCATTGCTCTCCCTAAGTTTCTTCGCTTGTGACTCGACATAATATTGCACGTCAATGGGTTGTAGAAGAGACAAGCTCTGAGTAGCAGGGATTGAAGCAACCGCAAATCATGTTGCTGTCGGTCGGTCGGCTGCTGTCCCTGACGAAGGGACCGTCAAGAACCCAAACCAGTTGTAAATGTTTGCAATATCGTTGCCGAAACGGTGATCTCCACAAAACCGCTCTGAATCACACGACCCATCACCTTGTTTGGCAAAATGGTGGTCGCATGCGCCGGCGCCGCCACCCTAGTACTGTTTTACGCGAACTACATATAGTTCTGTTACTGTCATCGAATCAAACTAACCATATAGATAGTGCGGTTGCGTAAGTGGACGATTCGATGGTGGTGCCTGCACCCGTCCGCTGGGCACAAGTCCGCTGTGGTGACATACGTGAAGTTCTCATCCTCGCGATATACATCGGTACTCGATCGGCGCTACATGTCAAATAAAGAGTAGGTATATTCAAACAAAACTAGGCTATTTGTAAAGTAAACGACAAA